>JAAOMT010000168.1:61488-140189 GCA_016748015.1 Geosiphon pyriformis | reverse complement strand
GCCTAATATATGTTTGGTTCGTGTCAATGACGTTTCAGATCTTTGATTTATCAGTATAAATTTACTATTTAGGTAACAAACCCGCCTTTGTTAAATTACAGGAGTTTTTACTCTATAATATAATTGTTTTTTTAATAATTATTGTATTATGAAATATTCATTAAATTATTTTTGTTTTGTTAAATTAAGATTATTATTGTTTTATATATTTTAATATTGAATAAAATTCGTTTTATTATTTTAAAATAAAAATAATTGTAAGTTTTAAAATTAGAAAAAATTAAACCAGTATTAAATATATTTTTATTATTATTTTGCATATATATATGTAACTTTATATTAATTTTAAACTTGTTAAATAAGTTTATATATTTTAATTTATAAATAAAACAAATTTAATAATGTTATTTGTATGTATTAATTAAATATAATTTAATTAAAACTTAAAATATGTAACAAAAATATTACTTACACATTTTTTATATATGACCAATAATTTAAACTTATATTAAGCTATATAAATTAATAAAACTATTTGTTTTTATTTTATTTAAGTATTTAACAATTTTTTATTTAAATGCTTATTTAATTTTTTATTTTAAACATATTTATATATTTAAGTTCAATAACTTTTACATTAATATTTAATATTTTTTACAAAATTATTTATTATTTATATTTTTTTTTATTATTAATTTATTATTTTTATTATTTAAAAGACATATATTATAGTTTTGTAAATTTTTAAACAACAAAATAATAATAATAATTTAAATTTAATATTAAATATAAACTATTATTAATAAAAAAATAATTTAAATTATTAAACACTAACAAATTTAACTATAAATTAATTAAAATTAATTTTTATAAGTAAAATTTTAAAAATATTATTTTTACAAATATTATTTTTATTATTTTTAATAATTTTTTTGTTATTTATTTACTCAAATTTATAACATAAAAATAGTTTTTATAAAGTTGTTAAATTTAATTTTTTTTAATTATATAAATAATTATTTATATTTATTACAATAATCAAAAAAATATTGTTTAAAAAAAATAATTTAAACTTTATTAAACTTGATTTTTGTCTTTTTATTTAATTTGTTTTTTTATTAAAAATTAATATAATAAATAAAACTTTTGAAACTTGTTTCTAAATAAACATTCAACTAAAATTTATATTATTTATAATATTTTTTTAATTAAATTTATTAAAAACTTTTTTGTTAGTATTATGAATATGAGTGTTGTCAATAATGTTGATATAGTCAAATCCTTTAGTATTTGGCATCTTAATAGCAAGATTCATTCTGGTTATACCAGTTTATCTTTAGCTTCTCTGTAGTCTTATATAATAAAGACTTTGTATCATTACCTGTTGGTCATCATAAGAAAGAGATTGTATGATCCTAAGTATCTTAGTGTAACATGCATTAGGTATGAAATAGTTGAGAATTCTGATTACTTGTTTTTATGTGCACATGATGGCAATACCAGAAAGAATTTATTATTAAACACTAGTATGGAATAGTGTATGCTGATTAATAATTTTGTTGTAAAAAATAAAATTGTCTAGTCCTTATATGAGACTGAATTGTCTGGTAATTTGTATAAGATATTGGCCAAAAAGTTTGTCTTGAAAAGCTGGGTGGTTAAAGCTATATATTATTTTGGCTCTGTATCTGATGGCAGTTTGGTTATCAAGTTAGTTTGTAGTGTTATTAGAAAGTTATAAATCTAGTGTTTAGTTGTCTGCTGCCAAATTGAAATTTTTTTATGAAAAACACAATTTTTTACTATGTAATAGATTTGCTGTATCATTAATTACTGGTTTGTTGTCTTGTTAACTCATTAAAATCATCTACAGTTTTGGTATCAGATTGAATATTTATATGTGCTTTGGTTTGTGTCTTTATTTATTTGGTTTGGGCTTTGATTTCTTAAGTGGTGTTTTTTTAACAAATTTTTTAGGTACATAGTACTGTTTTGACTGGTCCAAGTGACTAGTTATGTATAGAAAACACATGAGCCATACTTAATTTAAAATCTTGTTTGATTTTATGTATTTAGATAGTGGTTGGGCTGCATTTGTAAAATTTCTAATAAAAAAAAACTTTTTTAAAAAATAAAATAATAATAATAATTAGCTTTTATATTTAATAATATTTAAATATTTTATTTTTATTTTTATTTTTATTTTTATTTTATTTTTATATTATTATTATTTTATTTTTATTTATGTATTTAATAAGTAAAGTCCAACTACTATCTACTATATAGAACCAAACTAAGTGACCCAAATTAAATGTAACTTATATACTTACTACATATGGCTAGCTATTCAGACCAAACAAGGCAACACTATACACCTATATTAACTTGTATATTGTCATCTAGACCAGAAAAAAAATGACATGGCTTGCGACAACCAAAGCTAACAGCAAAAAACTTAACAATACCAAGCAACTTAACTACCCCATTAGACAACATCAAGAACATACTATAAGACAGCTCAGAAACCATACTACTATCACAAGTCAAACCAATCTTCTCCATTTTCACTCTGTGTTCAAATCTTACCAATCATGTCCTAATATGATGCAATTCCACAACAAATCTCACATATTTGACAACCATAGCAGCAGTCTTCTTTCTATTCTCAAAAATACCAAAAGCCTTCTTATACTACTTCTTTAACACAAACTTTTTATACACTATAGTATACAAGCCAGCATTTAAAGAGCATTGAAAAAAAACCTGCAAAATGGCAAAAAAAGACAAATCATAAACACTAGTCAAAGCAGTTCATTATGTAAAAGCCTTAACCAAAATCTTACTATAAACAACAACATTCTGAACACAAATAAAAGTGTAATCTAAAAACTCCATTTTACCACACAACAAACACAGCACATCAAGGTAACTTTTATTATACAATTTTTTTTGACTACTACCAGTTATTGTATATGGCTTTCATTAAATACATGCTCAAATTGAAAGACTTTTAACTAGTAAATCCAATAAGCATATAAAAATCAAAGTGCCATATCTTTGCAGTGGAAATCCAGTCTACACACTTGATTAACATATCTGGAATTACACTGCAGCCAAGGCCAGCCTCCTAACAAGTGCAACAGATAGACCAAAATATATCCTTAACAAAATGATGGGGACTATTAAACACAGCTGTGTTATCAGCCACCAAAAAACACTTTTGCACATTAGTCAGCAATAAAAAAAGAGATTACACAGTCATTTTAGCTGCAAAATCAGTCTTTATATTACCAGCAATCCCAGAATGGCCCTTAATCTTGACCCAATTTACAGTTAGATCTTTATTTCTAATCAAATTAAAAATATAATGTCTCTCAATCCAATACTAGTTACAAAAATCAGGCATAGCAAACATCAACTTCAATACACATGTATTGATAGCAGCTTGGCTGTTAAGATACAATACTACTGTACTAAAAGATAAGACACATTCTAAGGACAAAGCAACAGCTTACAACTTGGCTATGATAAAAGACAAAAAACCACAAACAGCAACACTAACACTCATATTTAAGACCAGAAAGTATGCAGCTATACTACTAACAACATTGGCAGAGCCAGCACTTTTCAATAAATTATCTATATATACTTCAAAAAAACCAAACCAAATCTTGTGCAAACTATTTTTTACAGCAGACAGCTTACCAAACTCCAGAATTTTCAAACCATGTAACTAAGCAAAGTTACCACAGTCAGATAGAAATGAAATTTAACTTAGCAAATACTTAGATGTAATCCAAACTAACAAGAAACAAGGCCTTACAAATCCAGTTTTTTCTAACAACAAAAAGTCTTCTAATTTAACATACTGCTTTTCTTATCAACAAATTGATTGCCAAAAGCAATTCCAAAATGTTTTAGAGAACAAATAGAGTTAAAATACAAAGTCTTTCTAAGGATCATTAATATCAGAAACTAATCAGAACTAAAAAAAACATTGGAAAGATTGTTTGCTAAAAAAAACTTACTGCTCAAAAAAATCTTTACCATTCCAGCTAAAAAATTGTTCATTGAACTAATATGTAACTTGATAGGAAATTACAAAAAATTCAAAAAAATCTATCCCAAAACCTGCAAATCTAAGAATTTATGATTAAATAATTGTCTAAGAATGCCTAAGGTATTAGAAAAAGACATTAATAAAGCCATTTTCCTTTCAGATTGCATTTGTTCAAAAGATTTTAAGTCATATAAAAAGAGATAATATAGAGCTGTATCAGAAAAATCATGAAACAGACATGCCTTAATTTTGAGACTCTTTCTAATCATGGCATCCTATTTGCAATACATGTTAACTAAAACAAAATTGAACTGAATTTGGTAGCCAATTATAAACTACAAGACAGCTGACATTAAATATGAGAATTGATTATCTGTAATAATCTTCCTAAAAACAATGTTAACAAAGAACTAAACATCAGAATAAGCCTTAAAAACACTTGGCTTGAATAATTCTTTGGTAGACAAAAAAATTCTCTAATAATAATCTACTTTGTTTTTTCTGACAATTAAAATTAGCTGACCACCAATATTCAAAGAAACAATTTTAACTCTCTGATTAATTGAAATAGCCACCATATTTTTATTGTTAATAAAAATATCATTGATATCAAAAAACTTATTGGCAATGTTTAAAGTATATTGATTAGTAGTCTGACAGTTTTCAATCTAAATTATGTTATCAACAAATACACTAGCTGTGAAATAAAAGTCATCTTATCATTACTCTTAATCCTGCTCATTTTTGAAACAAACTTAGTATTAATCCAATACTCACACAATTGTTCATGTCTCTTAACTTCGCACAAAAGCAGATTATAGAAGATCTTTTAAAGAAGAGACAAAAAGACTTCATCTTGATTCAAACCATCATGCACTTTATAGTTATCTAACAGGCTAAAATCAGTCATTACTTTGTTGATCTTATTCTCATGTATGCTGCCAAAAAATCTTATGAATCTATTATACATCTTGATTTGCTGTAAGCTAGCTTTCAAATAATACCACCTAATAGAATTATATGCTTTATGCATATCTTGTAAGACCAACCAAAGTTCCCTATTTTTTTTGATAGCATTTTTAATTACTGATCCAACAGCAAACACAAGAGACTGTGTAAACATATCTTTTAATACTGAAAAGTTATCACCATAAAGAATACCAAACTTGCTATATGTAAATGAAATATAATTAAACAAAACTTTAAAGAGAATCTTCTTAACAGTTTCAATCAAAGCTATAAATTAAGTGTTTATAAGAATCCTATTCTAGTCATAAGATTTAGAAATCATTAAAACTCATGTTCTCTTCCATAAAGCAGAAACACTACCAACAGCTAAACATATATTCAACAGCATCAAAAACTATTCCAAAACTTTATTATTACCATGTTTTCACAGTTTATTAGGAATGCCAAACAGTTCAACAGCTTTGTCATCAGGTAGACTATTAACAACCAAAAGCAAATTACTCATACTAATAGAGCATATCATACCAAAAAAAGCATCATTTCTCACATGATTTAATAGTAAGCCCAGAGATTAGACAATACCAAAGGCACTTTTTACTTTCTTGTTCAACTCTCCATAATCCTATCAAGACTGTACTTTATCTTATTTGGCTTCAAAACCAACTCGTTATTTACTATTAAATAATCTAAAACCATTTTATAAAAAGGCTTGTCAAAATACTCTTTATCATGTCTTTCTTATTCAAACAAAAGCCCTCTATGTATCTGTTAATTATCTTCTTAATAGATGTCTCTTTAGCCAATTTTGGCTCATAAAGCTTGGACTTCCTGTATTTCTTCTGGACCATTGACAAATGCTTAAGAATATTCATTAACTTTTCATTATGTTAAATCATGTCTATAATCTTATGAGCCTTATCAAAATTCAGAGTTGATTATTTTCTAGTAAAACACTCCAACTAATAATTTTAACCTAAGAAATTTTAAAGATTGTTTGTTTTTTAAACACTAACATATATTATACTAATATTTAGAGAATATTTTATTGGCTGATCTTATCATCACTCTCTCTAACAACTTTTATATTGTATTTAAATCCCTACAAATCTTTACTACTAAGAATTTACCTTTTACTGTTAACAACTTAGCCATAGAATACTCTCTAAATTCTGCTTATTTGGCACTATTTGCATTCTTAATCTTAAACTTCTAATAGTTCTTGTTAACCTGCTTATATAAGCTATTTAGATGAATATTCAAAAGTTCATCCAAGTTGATAGACACTATAACAGCTTTATGATTAGTGTTGAAGAAACTAGAAACAGAGCCAACCTTATGACCAATAACAGTAGAAGACAAATTTCTACTAACAAAAATATAATCAATAGTCTTTTTAACCTCTCTTGAATTGCTCTACATAGAAACTTTGGCTAAATGATGACCAAAAAACGAATTGACCAAACCCAAATCCAAATTAAACTTGAAACTTGCACTCCTTCTAGACCCATTTTCATTAAAATCACCATTTAAAACCACAAAAATGCTGAAGTTGACAGTCTTTGTAATAAAAAAGTTCACCTTCAAAATCTGTCTAAACTTAACTTTGGATAAAACACCAGTATACAAACCCAGAACTGTAATCAAAAGCTTGTCTTTGAACAAAAACCACATTGAAATAATCTGACCAGAAATTTTTTTCATCTTAGAAACATGATAAGTTAAAGAATTATCCATAATAATGGCTATATTAGCACCAAAAAAACCGTTTTTTAAACTAAACATAAAAATTCACACACTCTTAAATTTATTAGCAATTCATAGTTTAATACTAGAATGTAACTTGGTTTCCATAATAAAAGATACCATATTATCTGAACTCATATGCTAATAAAAAACATTCTTCTGCTTGGCAGGAATATTAATACTCTGAACATTACATGTAGCAAACCTCCAAATCAGATTATTTATTGAGATGTAGTGAGAGCCAACAAACCCAGATCAGAACACAATCAATCCAATCTGTCCAAAACCAAATTTACTGACACTTTTAAAGCTATTATTTTCGATTCCAAACCACCCACCTTGAAAGTTAACACCCTAAAACTACTTAAGCTGAAATCTGCAATCATATCATCAACAACTGAGAAAGGGGGAGCAAATAACATTAATGTACCATCTAAAGTCATATTCACATTTAAACTCAAAACCAAAGACTCAGAAAAAATTAAAGAGGAAGTATAAAAAAAGAGTACCAAAGGCACCAAATCAACAAAACTTAATTTCTTCAAAATACTAAACACTTGGTCAATCAACAGCTCCAAAGAGTGCTCCAAAAAATTCAAATGATCAGTTAAACAAAAAACATTGAGAAAACTAGAAACCAATGAGATAGGTTTCACATCTAAAAACAAACCAACACCAAAAGAATCCAATAAGACCATATGAAAAAAAGAGCCACCAGCAATCTGGGCCCAAGTTTTGCTATTAAAAAAAATTAGATAAGAGATAAGTGCTTGTTTCTTCTTATAAATATTGGCCAGATAGATCTAATCTTGAGAAGTTACCACCTATTTACCACAAACACCAGAATTTTTATCCACTAAACAATTAACAAAAACATGACCAAATTGTTTACAACTAGCACAACAAGTCAAAAAAAGACTAGCCCAACACAAATTTACACCTTTGAAGATAGAACAGAATTAACAGCAGCTAATTTGGATGTCTTATTACTAAAACAAATCACAGTGTATTTATCATAAATATATGTAACTGGATTATGGCTAATGAAACAAGTTTTTCTATCATATAATACCAACAGTTTAGACAAATTATAAATTGTTATGCCAATTAGAAGAGTATACAATAAAGCCCAATATTGATCTTTTGAAATTTAAGATTGTTTATTTTCAACTGCCAAAGCCATATGTATGGAGTCTTTTCTTATAAATATTAACTATTTAAAAGCAACCAAACTGGCAATATTAGATAATTTAAATTCAACTAAGATCTTTTGCCAAAGACCAATCAATTGCAATTTATTTGAAACAATCTTGCCAAATTTGGAAAAAACTGATTCCACAGTTAATTTGAGGAAATCAACTGGAATTTTCTTAACAATCACTTCCTGATCTGACTGATTGTTTGGTTTTTTAACCTTATCATTTACCAAAATTTTTTTACTAATAGCTATTTCTTTGGCTTTAATTAAACTAAATTCGGAAGTAAAAAAAGATCTAATGAAGCCAGGAAATTTTGAGGGAGCAGATACCTCCCTAAAACTGTTAACTTGAATGAAAATTTTTTTTATAGCAATTAACTTGTTACTAATAGTTTTGTCAGGTAAGACAAATAACTTAACTGGATAGAAAATTTTCTTTTTCAATGCACATAATTCAACCAAGTGCAATTTTTTAGAGCCTGCAAACTTGCAAAATGGAAAAACCATAGTATCTTTATTATCACTCAAAATATTAAACAAAAAAGTTTTTAGAAATTGATCTAACATGTATGTGTGAATGCATATTTTTCTAGATGTAGTATTGTTTTCTATGTTATTGACTACTGAAGTGTCCAAGTCAACATAACTAATTTTCTTAGCAACAGCATTTTTTATGTTCTTTAAGTTTGACAGACTACTTATACTACTTGCTTTGCTTTTCATTTTGCTATTTCAAGACTTTGAAAACTTATCATCAATGTTGTCAATATCAGCCAGGCTTAGCAGGCCAGTAAACAAATCAATTAAATTAATGCTAACCTTAGAATTCTTAAGCTTTTTGTAGGACATACTGCAAGAGTACACACTATTTACCCTTTTCTTTTTGACATTAGGCCAGGTTTCTAACTCAGTAGAAACAAACCCAAAACTACTAGCAACAGAGCTTACCAGTTCTATATCTATAAATAAAAGTATGTCTAAAGAAATAGCTAAAAAAATAGAGAGAACAGAGAATAAAAACAAATATTTCTTTGGCAATATTTTGCTCTTGTTGTGACTGAAGGATCAACAAGAAAAAGATTTTTTATATTATTATTATTATTTTTTTTATATTAACATTTAACGAGTAAGGCCCAAACACAGCCTAATGCTATACATCAAAGAAATAATTATATACTAGGCATGAATTATGTATTTTCTACAAGTAACTAGCCACTCAAACCAATCAGAACACCACTATGCAGCTATATAAACCAAAACTAAATTACCTATACCAGAAAAAAATAAACAAAATTTGCAAAAACCAAAACAAATGCCCATAGCCTTAGTAATGCCAAGCAACTTAACTACACCAGCAGAAAAACCCAAAGCCAAACCAGAAACTAACACTAAAGCTGAACCATCTAATAAAATCAATTTGGCCTTCTCTATATAGACACAATGTTTAGCACGAACCAGCCAAATATTATTTTTAAAGATGAAACCAAGAAAGCACACAAACTTAACAACTTTTAAGCCAGCAACCTTGTGATCATAAAATATGGAAACAGTTTTACAAAACCAATTATTAAAAACAAAATTCTTATAAAGAGCCATAAAGACTGAGGAACCAGAAACACAAGATGACAACAGTTGTAACACACTTGAAAATAAATAAGAAAAACCAGAAAGAGTCTTCCAAGAAACCATATAAAAGTCTAATATCTGATGATAAACAGAATTGTTAACCTTATAAAAAAATATATGATTTGAAATCTCCACATTGTCACAATATAAATACAACACACTAACATAATATCTGTTATAAAAGCATTTCTGAACAGCAATAGGCAGCCAACAATACAAAGCTTTCATGAAGTATATGTATTAGCTGAGGGCCTGCTGATAAAACTGACAGCCATATGCAAATCAGGATGCCACACCAGTAAAGAGCAGGGCCAATCAATCTCAGAAAGCAGATTACTTGTTAAAAACTTAGAACTAAAACCAATCTCCCAACATGCATAACAAATGGAGCAATAAATATCACAAACAAAGTGTCTAAAATTGCTTGAAACAACAACATCATCAGCCACTATAAAACGTTTATCCAAGCAAAAAGAAAAACGCCAACCAGAAAAAGAAGCAGCACTAGTTATTACATTAGTGTGCTCATTTCCAGAAACACCAAAGTGACCCTTAATCTTGTGCCAATTGATACTCAAATTCTTACTACAAATGATATTAACAATATGCTGATGCTCAATCTAACACTGATTGCAGAAATTAGGACACACAAGACTAAATTCTAATTTACAAGTATCCAAAGCAAATTGACTATCTAAAAACAAGTGAACAGAACTAGATAAAAGACACACTTAAGAGCCAATACAATAGCCTGCAGTTCTACCAGAGTGAATGACATCAAACCCAATATACCAATGCCCAAACTCATATCAATGTTCTTGAAGAAAACAGTAGCACCAGCTCTATAGCCAGCTGTGCCCAACTTCTTCAGAGATCCATCTATGTATACAGATAAACAACTAGAGCCAACCCAAGAAAGATGATTACAAACACAAGCATAATCACTAGACCTAAGTATGTTTAAAAAACCAACACCACTCAAAGCTGAAGAACCAGTAGGAGAAGAAATCACATCATCAAAAAACACAACAGAAAGCTTAAACCATTTAGGAATAAAACCATGGGGATCCAGTTTTTTTCACTGCTTAAAAGTATACCAATTAAAGACAGTACCATAACAATCATGAAGTTGATCCACAAAAGCAATGTCATACCTTCGGAGAAAAGAGAAAAACTTAAAAAATTTTGACTTATCTAGAACAGTAGACATGAACACTCTACTGCAAAATCAGAAAAAATTGGCTAAAAAGCCATTCAAAAACAAATTGCAATCAAGAAGAATACAGATCATGCCCACCAAAAAGTTATTAGAAGCACTGACATAAATATGAACAGAAGAACTTAATAGATAAACAAGATGCCAATACTGAACTTGCAAGTTATGAGATTTGTGAGAAAACCAGTAACCCAAAATTTCACCAGAGTTTACAAAACCAATAAAAAAAGCAACCTTACACTCAGACTGAACTTTTGAAAAAGACTTTAGACCATAAAATGAAGAGTGGTGAATTGTATCACTGAAAAAATCAGATGGCAGACCAGATTTAAGCTTTAAGTCTTTATGAATCAGAGCATTTCATCTGTTGTACACACTAATTGAAACAAAGCTAAACTGTATTCTATAGTTAACTATGGATTGGAGAACTATTAACACCAAATATAAAAACTGTTTATTTGAGACAGCTTTTTTTAGAACCAGATTGATGAAAAAATGAATGTCCAAATATGCCCTGGCCAAACTAGGCTTCATAAGACCCTCAGTTGAAAGAAAAATACCCAGATACTGATAAGATTCTCTCTTTTTGGTGATAGAGATAGGTGAATCACTAATTAAAAGAGAAGAACTGCTAACTCTGCAATTAATAGAAATAGCCACTGTTTTATCATTATTTAATTGAGATATCATTGATCTGAAAAAATTTACTGGCAATATTAAGAATATGTTGAGTAGCAATCTGACTGCTACCAACCCAAATTATATCATTAATGAAAGCACCAGCAGCAAAAAAAAAGAAAGTCCTGTTTGGGATTCAATATAATCACTTCTGAAAACAAAATGAGAGTTCAATCTATACCCACACACACTTTTCTGATGCTTGACTTCACACAGCAGAGAATTATAAAATATGTATTACAGAAGAGAAGAAAAAACTTCTTCCTGATCTAAATTATCATGAACAAAATATCCATCTGTTAAATCAAAATCTGTTATAACTCAGTTAATATAATCCTTGTGAATACTATCAAAAAAATAAATGAATTTGCTGTACATTTTAATCCTAATCAAACTTTTCTTAAGATGCTCTCAGCTAACCAAATCATATGTTTTTTGCATGTCTTGCAAAACTAGCCAGAGCTCTTAGTTCTTTTCCAAAGCATTTTTAACCACTAAACCAATCACAAAAATAAAAGACTAAGTCATTGTACTTTTTAAAACTGAAAAATTGTTTTTATGAAGAACACTATAAGCACTGCATGCTGAAGAAATCCTATCAGACAGAATTTTGGAAAGAATCTTTTGGGCTGTTTCAATTAAAGTAATGGAATGAGTATTTGTCAGAACACCCTCTTATTCATATAATTTGGGAATTATTAAGACCCAAGTCTCTTTCCACAAACCTGGCACCAACTCACTAGACAAATAAGAGTTTAAAAGCACTAAAAGCATATCCAGTACTGACTTATTATAATGTTTCCAAAGCTCATTTGAGATATCCAACAAACTGGCAGCTTTGCCTTCTGGCAGATTGAAAACCACACCAAACAATTCATTAAAACTGATCAAACACATTATTCCAGAAAAAGCTTCATTAAAAACATACTCCAAAAGCTAATATTAATGATACTATTTATCAGTGATGTCATCAACCACTTGATGCTTCCTAGTCCAACCTTTCATAATTACATCTACCTTAGACTTAACCAACTCAGGTCCCAGAATTAGTTTATTATTAACAACCAAATGGTCAAGCACCACTTTACAAAACAAACACTCTAACACACTCTTTATTGTATGACCTTTATTTACTTCAAAGCTTTCCATCCTCTTATCAATGGCAGATCTAATATTCATCTTCTTAGCTTTCAAAGACTTAGCAAACTTGGATGCATGATAAGACTTTCTGGTACCAAAGAGAGCAAAACAAACATGATTAGAGTCTATACTAAAATTCACTAGATCTTAAATGACCAAAGCCTTGACCTTGTTCAAAGAATCCCAGCATTTCATAAAGAAAACAAAATTCACAATACTCTCCTTATGAGAGGCCTTAACAATTTTAGAAACCAAAAGTTTCAACTTATGAAATCTTGAAAATTCTTTGGTAAAAACACTATCAAAGTCCTTAAATCATTTTTTCTTAAAAACCCCACTAGCCAAAAGAATCATTATCCTGTGAATGACATACCACATTGCATCCAAATCTGAAGACCTTGTAGAGACAACAAACTCGTTTAGGAACATAGTTGTATTGGCTAGTATGGCATTCTTAAAATCAGTCCATTTATTTTTATCAGCATTTTTGAAATCAAACTTCCACCTGTTTTTGTTTACTTGTTTGCAAAAAGAGTTCAATTGCGTATTTAAAATTTTATCCAAACCCACAGACAGAAAAACAGCTTGGTAATCCATGTCAAAATGCTTACCGATTTCCAAAACATTGCAATATACTATTGCATTGACCAGATTAGAAGAAACAAACATGTAATCAATCGTTTTTATAACACCTCTAGAATTCACCCAAGTGGGCATTTTTACAATCAGACTTCTAACCAAAGAATTAACCAGTTCCAAATTGAGGCACTTTTTAAAACTTGCATATTTATGAGAACCATCTTCATTAAAATTACCACCAAGAATGATAAAAAAAGATTCATTAACAGTCTTTGCAATAAAAAAATTGATATCATCAGCCTAATAGAACCAAACTGCCAAAAAAACACTAGCATAAAGCCCCAAATTTAACACAGAAAGTTTATTTTTGAAAAGTAATTTTATGAATAAAAGCCAGCCAGGCACTTTGAAAACTTTGTACACATGTTTTGCCAAAGAAAAACTCATAATGACCACAACTCTAGCACCCAGATATCCAGAATCCAAACCAGAAGTAAACATTCAAATGCCATCAAATTTGTTGACAATCCATAAACATACATTTTTTTTTAACTTTGTTTTCATAAAAATTGAGATCAGATTGTTTATGTCTTTATGCTATTGCACAATATTCTCTTGTTTTGCAGGATTTTTCATATCTTTTATATTATATGTTACAATTTTTCAGACAAAATCAATTATTGAGAAGAAAAAAAAGCCAATGAATCCAAACCCAAGCACAAATGGTCTCATTTCTTTAAAACAGATTTAACAGACACCTTCAAAGCTACCATCTTGGATTTCAGACCACCAATTTTGGTGGTCAAAACCTTAGTATTACTTAAACTTAAATCAGTAACTGTATCATTGACAACTGGAAGAGGAAGAGCAGAAAACACCAATGCACCATTCAAAGCCATATCCGACTTCAAACTAGAGACTACAGACACAAGAATAACTGGAAAAGAGACTTTAAAAGTGATCACTAGGGGTACCAATTCTGTGAAACTCATTTTTTTTAAAATACCAGAAATCTGGTCTGCCAGAAGCTCCAAAGAGCATTTCAAAGATGCCAAATGGTCATACAAGTCAAAATCACTAGAGAAAACAGAGGCAAATGAAGAGGTCTTGGGACCAGAAAACAGACTAGCACCAAAAAGAAGTAAGAGAGCCACATGAAATAAAAAACCACCAACAACTTGAGCCCAAGTTTTACTATCAAAAAAGACTGGACAGATAACAAGAGCCTGTTTCTTTTTATAAATACTGGTCAAACAAACCCAATTCTGATCAGTTACCACCCACTTAACACAAATTCCAGAATTCTCACCAATCAAACACACATTAAAGATATAACCAAATTGTTTACACTTGACACAACAGGCCAAAAAAAGACCAGCCCAATGCAAATTCACACTCTTAAAGACTGGAACAGAACCAATAACAGCCAATTTAGATGTCTTATTCTCAAAACAAATCACTGCATATCTATTACAAACATATGAGCTTGAATTGTGACCAATAAAACAAGTCTTCTCATTATATGATTCCAACAAACCTGACAAATCATAAGCAGTAATACCAATAAGAAGAGTGTAGAGCAAAGCTCGATGCTGATTCCTTATTACCTATGATTCTTTATCATTCACAGTCAAAGCCACATGTACAGAATCTTTTCCCATAAAAACTGACCATTTGGCAACCAAGCTAGCAACTTCAGATGACTCAAACTCTACTAAAGCTTTTGCCAAAGACCAATCAGTTGTATCTTGATTGAAACTACCTTACCAAATTTAGAAAAAACTGATTCTATAGCTGATTTGAGAAGATTGACTGGAATTTTTTTGACAATCACTTCCTGATTTGAACAAATACTCAGCTTTCTAACATCATTGTTTACCAAAATTTTCTCACAGATTGCCAATTTTTTAGCCTTATTCAGACTTAACTCAGATGTAAAAGAAGATCTGATGATCTCTGAAAATTTTGAGAGAGTTGAGACTTTTTCAAAACCATTCACTCAATAAAAAATTTTTTTTATTGAAATTAATTTATCACTAACTGATTTGTCTGGTACTACAGAAAGCTTGATATCAAGCACAAAAGATTTTGTCAAATTAAAACTTTGTATTCCCAGAACACATAATTCGAGCAGTGGCAACTGATTGGACCTATTATTTACACAAAGAGGAAGCTTCAGCACAACTTTGTCATTACTCATACATTCAAAAAAAAGTTGCTTTAGTAAGTTGCCCAGCACGTACATCTAAGTGCAAGTTTTTCTTGATGTAGTCTTGTCTATATTATTGTCTTCATTTGATTTTACATAACTAATTTCTTTGGCCATTATGTTTGCCATATTCTTAACATCTGAGAGATTACTTACATTGTTAGTAACACTGCCAACCTCACTTTTCTAAGACACTACTGGCTTGACACCAGTGCAACCAATATTTTCTATGCTCAAAAGTTTAGCTGATGAGTTAACCATATCATTGACAATAGACTTTTTTGGCTTTTTATAGGATGTACCTTTAGAGTAGATCATATCTACATGTTTTTTTTTCACACTTTGACAGGTTTCCAAACTGGCTGAAACTAAACCAGAGTCATTAGCAGAAGTGCCCATCAGGTTCATTACAACAAACAGGGATATAATGGAAAAAATACCTAATAGAGATTGAGGGAAAAAAAAAAATGAAAAATGACTTCTCCAAAGTTATCTATGCTCTTATTATGGTCAGAGGATTAACAAAAGAAAGATTTTTTATATTATTATTTTTATCTTAAAAATATTTTTTAATTTAACTTTTAATAAAAATAAACTTTTTTAATTATTTTTTTTTTTAATAAACACTATTACTATTTTTATTATTTTTAAATTTTACTTTTAATAAAAAATAAGTTTGTTTCTTTAATATTAATAGTTTATTTAAGATTTAAAAAAAAATTTAACAAAATTTGATGGTTTTTTGTATTTTATTAATAATTATTTAGTTAAAAAGTAATTATTTTAACAAAAAAATCTGTTTTATTTGCTAAATATTTTAATATTTTTAATTATTTTTATATATTTTTTGAATTATTATTAATAATTTTAATATTTTTAAAGTTTTAATATTAAGTTATTTTACTATTTTTAATATATATAATTAACTAATTTATATTATATATTAATTAAAAAATTTAATTTTTATTTTTTTTATAAATAGTAATAATATTATATTAAAAAAAACATCTCTTTGTCTTTTTAATTTTATAATCACAATTAAAACAAAGAGTAAAAAAGCTGTAACTGATACTTTTTTTTAATATTTCACAAAGTTTTAACTAAAAAAGTTCTTTTTGTTGTAAAAACAACTAAGTAAAACATCTTAAAAGCTTTTTTTTTAGTTAATAATAATAAAAAACTGTTTTTAGTAGTCACTAAAATATCTTTGTATCTTTAACTGATTTTTTACTAGTCAAAATTTTTTTAAAGAAACACATTTGAAATAGTTCTAAAATTGCTTTTACTCCTTCTAAAAACCCAAAAGTTTTTAATAACAGACTAATTAATAAGCTAAATTTTCTTATTATAGTTTTTACACCTAGTGCTTTTAGTACTGCTTCTTTAAAAATAATGATCAAAAAAACCAAAGTTTCAAAAAAATGGAAACAGTCACTTGTCTTTGTTATTATTACACCAAACTCTTTTGTGGTTTTAGATAAGATCTTAGATAAAATTTCTATTGTATTATCTAATATGTTATTTAAAATAAATCAAGATTTATTATTAGCTGTATTGTTAAATATAAAGTCTTTTAACAGATTTTTATCAATTATAAAAGTAAAGCAACTATTTTCTATAAAGTCATCTGTTTTTAAAAACTAAATTAACCAAATGAAAACTAAATCATTTCTTCTGCTGGTTTTTGGTGCTGCTACTAATAGTGTTTAAGAAATTATTATTAGTTGTTAAAGATTTACTAAGTAAATAGACTTTTTTTTTGGTGTTTAATACTACTTTTAAGATTAAATTAGCTTATATTAAGACTGTTTTTCAGTTTGTACATGGATTTTTGGATGTAAAGTTGGTGTAAAAAAACAATGTAAAGCTTTTTTGTATGAAGTTTGCTTTTTAGAAGTCTTTAAAAGCTGCTTTTCTGGTTGAGCTTATGAGCTTTGTTTATTTAATTACTCTTAAAATTACCAAGTTTTTGGTGGTTTTTAAGAGTAGTTCTCTTTCTGTTACTATTGTACTGTATAATATATCTTTGGGTGTATTTACTGCTAATATCATAATAGCTCTTAGTATGTTTAATAAGGTTGTTTATATTATATTGAAATCTGTTAGAATTTGACAATATGTGATTATTTATTTTAATAAACTGAACTCTATTGTATTTACTTTGAATTATTGGTCAGTTTTGGTAAGTAAAAATAGTGTTAGAATCTTCTTCTTAATAAATTAAAATAAAACTATTATATTTTATGATAGATTTAAGGCCAAGTTGATTAATTGTTTCTTTAATTATACTGCTTTTGAAATTAATAATATGATTTTTCAGATTAATAATCAGATATGTTTTATTTTTTATTTTCTTGATTTTAACCATTGTTTCTGGTTTGCTTTAATTATGTTTGAATCTCAAATTAATTTAGATATCATAGTTATTAAAATTAGTATACTAAGAAAGTATCATATATAATAAAAGATTTCTGAAAATTAGTGCTGTTTTTAGTATTAAAATTTAGATTATTTAACTTAAATTATAAAGTGTTTTTATCTCTCTTTTTTAAAATTTTCAAGACTTTTATTTCTTGTGTTGTTAACAACAAGTTTTATATCAAAGCTACTGTTTTTGTATCTTTTTAGCTTTTTGTTCTTTGGTTGGTTTAGCTTTTTCTGCTAATATAATAACTAATAATTTTGTGGTTTTTTTTCAGTTGGCTTTTCTGGAATCTAATTTGGTCAAGCTTTCTATTTTAATTGAGTCTATTATTATGTCAGTTGGTTTTATGATTACTATGCTTAAATAATTTATTAATAAGTATTTGGTTTTAAGTAGTGTTTTTAGCCTTAAGATTAATAAGATTTTAGTACATATAATGTTACAGATGACAATTTCTGATGTTGAATTAAATACAAACTCATAATTTGGTGCTCAAAGCTATTCTTATTGTTGATGATCTGAAGGTTTGGTATATAAAAATTTTGTATCTGAAGGGTTTGGTTGAGTTCTTTGTATAATGGACAGAGATTCAATGGTAATAGTTTTATCCGTAGCTTTCTGAAACTACAGTTTTGTCAATTTCTTTCTCAGCTTGATGGTTAGTATTTCTCATGGTAAGCTATCTTCAATTGAGTGTTTTACTCTTATTTCTGGGTCTTTTACTAGTCACGTTTATTCTGATGTCAGTGTGCTGCACATTAATCCTCAATAGAGTTAGTAAACAACAATAAAATCAAAGCAAGAAAATAAAGAAAATAAAATAAAATAAAGAAAGAAAAGAAATAAGCCAAGACAATTTGCAAGTTAGTATTCCGTCAATAGCTGGATCAAAAGCTATTGTTCTAGTGTGGTTAAGTATCAATTACTATCAACATAAAGTATTGATAGTGGAAATGGGTTTGAGATAACAAATAGTTATTTATTAGATGATTGTAATTTGGAGAGTTGCTTAGATTAAATCTAAAACTAAGAGGTCTGTCTTTTCAGCTTCTAATCCTGCTGCTATATATACATAATTAAAATTCCTCAATTCCTCAATTCTTCATGACAGGAATCCTGGAATTCCTGGAATTCTGAAATTTTGGAATCCTGTGATTCTTTGTTGGGGAATTCTGAAATTCCTGGAATCCTGCAATTCCTAAGAGGAATCCTGGAATTCCACATTTACTATGCCTACTTTTGATTGACTAATAATCATGCTAATATATTTCCTATATTTCTATGAGTAACATTATTCTCTCCTTTTAATATTGAGCTCTGTTGAAATCCAACTCATATAATTCCCCCTCTTGAAGTATTTTCTGGATTTTGTTTTTGAAAATTACTTGTGTTATTTGGGTCTGTAATTCTTCAAATTGAGCATTGGTAATCTTTCCCAATTGATTACTGATAACCATATTTATTGCTTTGTTGAGTAATATTTCTGGTCTATCCTGAAATGTTGTGTATATTTGGTATATAGCTCAGGTCTGTGTGGATAAGTTATTCTTTCTCACAAAATGTTCTAATTGTTGTAGTATTTTTTTGTCAAATAATCACTTTGTTTTATCTATATATAGATTCTGGATATTTACATGTTGTCCCAAGTAAAAATAACAATAGTTTCATGAAAATTGTTGTATCTACTAATTCCAAGTTTTTTTAGTCAATTCTTGATATAGTGACTCTTTTGTCAACTCTCTTATTGCTAATTTTACTTTCACAATGATTTTGTCCACAGTATTTTCAGTTTTCTTCTGTGTTCTAGATTGCAATGTCTTTCTAGTATCTTGATATCGAATGGTTTGTTAATTGATTATAATCTCTATTTCCTGGTGTTGGATCAATTAAAAAAGTTGTTGTACTAGTGAGTGAATGTTGTCTGTAATTTCTATTTTTCTGATATTTCCTGTCATATTTACCATGTCTTTATATATTTTTTTGATGGATCAATTTGATGTGTTGTTGTTAATAATAATAATTGGTTCCAGATCTCGTGGAATTTGATCTGATTGGACTAGTATTCTCTGTACTCCTAATTGTGGAATATTACTGGTGGATGGTAGTATGGTGTTGTGGTATGGTTTCAGTCGATCTCTATGTGCTGCTTTGGTTAAGATTTTGTTGTCCAGTCTTAATTTGTAAGCTCTATTCCCTAGAATTTTTTCTATGTGAAATGGTCCATTCTATTTGGAGTCAAATTTTCCACTCTATTGTTTTTCCGCTTTGGTATGATGTAAGAGTACTTTGTCTCCAATCTTGAATTCAACTGGTTTGTTTGATAGTTGATTATTATGTCTTTTTTTCTGTTTCTCTTGTGACTTTTGTATGTTATCAGCTGCTTTTTTTCATTTGTTTTCCAATATTTCCATTAAGTTATATGTTCTTTTTAATAATGTTTCTTAGAAATTCTTTTCTGTTATTGGTTCAGTTGGATATGTGTTGACCTCTATCTCCACTGGTAATATTGCTGTTCTACTGTATATTAATTCAAATAGTATTGCTTGTGTAGTGTCTTGCTTCATTGTTCGATAAGCAAATAGTACTGCTGATATTAACACGTCCCAATCATTTTGGTTTTCTTAACTGAGCTTAGCTATTGTTTCACATAATGTTCTGTTAAATCTTTCAACTAATCTGTTGGTTTGTGGATGGTATGATAATGATAGTGATCTCTTAATTCCGAATCTTTAGCTCAATTCTGTTAATGTTTTGTTTACAAAATGAGTTTCTTGGTCTGATAATAATTCCTTTGGACATCCGTGTCGACAAATTAAATCTTGATGAATGAATTTGGCAATGGATTCTGCATCCGCTCTTTGAATTGCTTTTGTCTCTGGCCATTTAGTGAGATAGTCCATGGCTACTGCTATGTATCTGTTTCTTCCTCTGGTAATTATTAATGGTCCAACTAAATCAATTTCAATATGGTTAAATAGTTGTCCCACTTTGATTGGTCTTAATGGTTCACTGGGTTTTGTACCTCCTCTTCACTGACAAGCATCACAATTTTGAACATATTGGATGATATCTGGATACATTGATGGCCAATAGTATTTTTTTTTGGTTCTTTCCATGGTTGCTTCTTTGTGAAAGTGTCCTGTTGTTGGATTTGAGTGCATGTTAAATAATATTGTCTCTTTTTTTGGCTCTGTAATTACTCTGGTTGGTTGTTCTAGCTCTCTTCTATTTTTTTGATAAAGTATATTTTGGTAAGTGATAAAATATTTTGATTGTTGTTTGATACTCTTTCATTCTGTTTGAGATAAATTCTTCTTGAACTGTTAAGTGTTTATATAATGTTGCAGTTATTGATATTTTTGTATGTTCATCTTTTGTTATATTTTTTGTTGGTATTGTTCTGGTTTTGTTATATTTTGGGTTGAAATGTTCCTAGATTTGTCTCATTTGTGACAAACCATTAGTATTTCCATTGTCTTTTCCCTTTTTATAATGTATAGTATAATTATATGGTATGAGTGCCATTTTCCATCTTAACTGTCTTCCATCTCCAAATTTTTGTTTTTGAAGTGATGTTAATCCTTTGTGATCTGTGTATACTTCAAACTTTTGGCTCAAGTATTTTTTCTATTTCATGACTGCCCAGTATATTGCTAAGTGTTCTTGTTCCAGTGTTTCATAATTCTTTTCGGCTGGTGTTAAATCTCTGTTGGCATATGCTACTGGATGTTCCCTGCTATCTGGTCCTCTCTAAGATAATACTGCTCCCAATGCTTGGCCAGATGCATCAGTAGTAATGATGAATGGTTTGCTGTGATCTGGATAGATCAGTACTGGAGCTTGAATGAGCTTTCTTCTCAGAATATCAAAAGCTTCTTGTTGACTTTCTGTCTATTCATATTTTGTATTCTTGGTTTGCAGTTGGTTGAGTGGCTGTGTTATCTTGGAAAAGTTCTTGATAAAACATCAATAATAGCTGGCAAATCCCAAGAATAATTTCAGTTCTGTCATATTTGTCAGCACTAGAAAGTTCTTTACTATCTCTATTTTCTCTGGATCTGTTTTGATGCTGTCTTTGCTGACTATGTGTTCCAAGAATTTTAGTTCTGTCTTGTTAAAGAAACACTTTGTTGTATTTAACTTTAGTCCTGCTTTTCTTAGTCTTTCGAACACTTGTTGAAGATGATGAAGATGATCATCAAATGTTTTTGAAAATACATTAGTGTCATCCAAGTATACAACTACTGATTTCCACAATAAACCCATATAAACAATTTCTATTAGTCTTTGGAAAGTGGCTGGTGCATTGGTTAAGCCAAATGGCATTACTTTAAATTCAAAATTCTCTTCTCTGGTGGTAAATGCCATCTTTTCTTTGTTGGTTGGATCCATGGTTACTTGTTAGTAACCATTATTTAAGTCTAACATTAAGAACCATTTGTTTCCACCAAAAGCATCGAATAGTTCTTGTATCTATAGAGTTGGATAACTGTCTCCATGAGTTACACTATTTAGTTTCCTGTAGTCTACACAAAATCGGATCTTTCCATTCTTCTTACAGACGAGTACTACTGGTGACAACCATGGGCTCATTGATGGCTGAATTAACTCATTGTCAAGCATTCAGTTGATTTCTTGATGAATAATTTCATGGCTGGCTGGTGGTACTCTGTATGCTTGCTGTTTGATTGGCATTGCATCTCCAGTCTTGATTTGATGTTGGATGATGTCAGTTCTGCCAAATTTGTTTTTGCTGACAAAGATATTATTGTAATTGTTGAGTAACATCTTGAGCTGTATACGTTGTAATAGGTCTAGATTTCCCATGTTCATTTGTTCTAATTGTTCTGGTTGGAGCAAATAACATTTGTCTTGTTCATAGATTGTTTGTGATATGATGTCGACATATCCACAAAGCTGTGGAAAGTTTGGAATGGAGTTTGGTGGTTGATCTTCTATTTCAGTGTTTAAGTATCCCATAGTGGTTCTGGCTGGTATCACTATGACATTTCCTGTGTTGTTGTAGATAAAAATTTTGATGTGGCTGTAATCTTTGGCTGGTATATGGAGATTGATGAGTCCAATCTCTCCTGATTTGCAAAGAGTTGGTTCTGCTTCAAAAATCTGATTCTGTTCTTTTTCCTTCCTTTTTATTGCTAGCATGTACTGGCTATATAGTGAAATGGAAATAGTTTGACCGGTTGAGATAATTTTTCCTTGGCCAACAATTTCTTCCTCTGTCATATTAACTGGTATATCTATTCTACCTGTTGATCTAAATTCTTGTATCCCTCTTGCTGTTATCCCTAATTTCTCTCTTGTTCCCACTGACACTAAGCTAGCTACTTTGACTAGTGGCAGGAATATGGCCTGTGCTATCTTTTCATTTGGCTCAATAGTGTAAGCTTTTTCTGAGTCATTTTGTAACATGGCACTAATATTTTCTATATATCCTGCATCCACTATTTACCCTCTAATATTAATCACTTTTTTTGCTAAACTACTTCTAGATGCTAACAGAACCATGGTTGTTGCTGGGATCTCTAGAGCTATTCTCAGATCAATGCATACTCACATGTTTGGCTCCAATTTAATGGCATCTTTTCCTGGATATCTCAGATCAAATCCAGCATCAGTATCGTGTGCATGTTCTGGCATGATATCTTCATTATTATCACTATATCATTTCAACTTCTGTTCTTTGGAGAGGTCTGGCAGTGCAATATATTGTTCATATTTTGGGTCAAAGTTTGGATCTGAGTTGGAATTGTTGTCATTGTTAATGTCATTTTGAATAGAGCTGAAACCGGTGTTTTCGTTGTCATTCTTGTCAGAGTTTAAATTGGAATTGAAAATCAATTCTGATTCTGATGTGCAGCTGCTGATTGGTTCTTCCTTTTTGGAAATCTTGTAGATCATGCGTGGTGGTGGATTGTAAATAAGATCACACTTATTACAATATTAGAAGTCACATGGAATCAAACAATAGTCACATAGTCAAGTGTTTATTTCTTTTAATCTTTGTTTCTGCTTTTTTCTGATGAGTGCTAAGTTCTGATAGTGTTCATGGAATTCTTCTGGACTGTTTTCTAAGTTGAGAAAGGCATCTGGGTTGAGAACCAAAACAATGTTTGTTGGTTCTGGAAAGTTGTTCTTGATCTCTAGAATCTCACTGGGCGAAGCGTCCTCTACTTTGGCATTGGCCATTCACCAGATTTTGTCTTCATCATGTGAGTAACCTTCTAAGCGAGATATTGCTTGGTGCCAAGCAGCTGTTATTGGCATGCTGTAACTTATTCAATCGCTGATAAAGATCATGTATTAGCATGAAGCGTCGCATGTTCCTCCTCAACCAGGAATGTCGTTCCACATTTCTTCATCGAGTAACTGTTCGCCACAAGCGAGACATGGTTTGTTGTCTCACTTGCCTTGTCATTTTGGATAACTATAGCATTCTTTATGGCATGGTTTGCAGTAGTAGTGGGTTCGTGTCCAGTAGTCTTCGTCTGGCATGATCCATGCTTCCATAGAAGAGAGTTTTTTCTTACAGTCCTGACATTTTAAGAGAATGTAAGGTGACTTCTTTACTGGTTTATGTAAATATTCTCTTTCCTAGTCACTGGTTATTTTTTCTATGGCTTCGTTAGCTTTTCCAGATAAGTCTTCTTCTTTCTCCTTTCCTTTCCCTTTTTCTTTTCAGCTGGTTGGCATTGCTTTACTTTCATCGTCATTATTCCAGATATTAATAGTGGTTTCACAGGTATGTTCTTCTGTTTCTGTTTCTTTTCTCTTTACATTGTTCCTTTCTTCCCAGTCTAGAATTGGCGGTAGCTTGTTGTGCTCGACATTGGCCCATGATACTTGATACATCTCCCAAGTAAGCTTTGGTTTTTCCTTTTCAAAATCAATAAGCGGCATTGATAATGTGATGTTGTTAGATTTAAAATGGCCACACATGGCCAGTACTCACATGTATTGGCCATTTTGGCTAAGTTGGAGTTCCTGTGTGTTTCAGTCGAGTATTGCATTGGTTTTAAACAACCAGTTGTTGCCAACAAGAGCTTGGTACTGGGTTGCTTCCATTACTAATATCTTGATTGGTACAGTGATGCTATTAATTTCAATGGGTAGATTGTTAATCTCACCAATAGGAGTTTTGGTTGCTCCATCAGCTGTTATAATTTTGGCACTGGCAACATGATCAACTCGGCGACCTAATTGGTCCATAAGTTGTCATGTGATAATGCTGCCTGCTGACGCACTATCAAGAATGAGCTTGATGAAATGGCCATTAATTTTGGCATCGGTGTATATCGCTGTGATGGGTTTTTCCTCAATAGTGACTCTGTTGAACAAAGAAACTTCTGATGGTTCCTCAATTTCAAATGGGGATATGGCTGCGAGTAACTTGTCTTCTGTAACGGTGGCTGGTGGAATATTGCTGGTGAGTGTTAATTGTTGGTTAGATCCCAAATTGGTGTTGGTGGCATCTTCTGGGATAACTAAGAGACTTAAATAGTTCTGAGAATTCAGGTTTTGGGTGGCACCAGTACCCGAATTCCAAGAACGCAATTCTGATGGTGAGTTAAAAGAACTGGAGATCAGTTGGTGGACAATCATTGCCAATCTCCAGTTTTGTGTAATTCTAGGTTTGAGGTGGCCTGATGTCATATTAACTGAATTTTGGGGCAGTGTCTGAATTGATTGGGATTGATAAATTATTTGGGGTTGTGGCTAATAGATTATTGGTGGCTGCAGTTGATAAATTTGAGGTTGATATATTGGCAGCTGATAGATTGGTGGCTGCATTATTGGCAGGTAAGTAGTTTGATTTTGATTTGGATAACAATTTGGAGTTTGAAATCTGTGATTGAGGTTTCAATATTGATTTCCTGATTGTGAATTGTTGCTATAAAATCTGCAGTCTGCTCTTATGTGTTCTTGTTTACCACAGTTGTGGCAAACACGTGTTTCTGGCTGTCATGGCTGATTAGGTACTGCTGATAATAATGATGGATGTGACTGATTTTGGAAACAATTCGCATTTTTTGGATTATTGTATTGTTGTGGTGGTTGATAAATTGCGCAATTGTCAGCTAAGTATTCTTTTAACTTCTGATTAATTGAATTACTGACTTGTTTCAATTTAAAATCCAATTCAGATGATCCATTCATCACTAGGTTCACAGCGTGAGCATGATTGGCTTCTAATTTGGCAGATTTGAAATCTCTGGCATATGTGACTGTGTCCTGGAAAGTGGCTGGATGCAATGGGTGTAAGTGTTACAGAATGCTACTGCACAGACCACGGATGAATTGATTGAGAATTTGTGGCGCTGTAAAATAATTAGCATCAATTGCTTGAATTTGTTGCAGATTTCTATGGAAGTGTCCCAGATATGTGGTAACTGCTTCAGTTTCTCTTTGTTTAATTGTAATGAAAGTGTTGGCTAATCTATTGATGCTGTTGTTATTGCTAAAGTATCTCAAAAATTCTAATTTGAAGGCATTGAAATCTTGGAGTTTGTCAATCAGGCTTTGATACCATGAATCTGCTGTATTTTTGAGAAAATAAGATATGACTTGCATGGCTCTGGCATTATTCCATCCGTTGGCTGCGATGGCTTTTTCTACATTATTTAGCCAAACTTGTGTGTCGTCCTTTTTGCCGGTAAATTTGTTGAGCTTTGCGATTGATGCGTATGCCATTTGTTGTTGTTGCTGTGGTAGAAGTTGTTGTTGTTGTTGAGGTGGTACTGGGGGTGGTTGTTGAGTTTGTTGGTTCAGTATTTGGATGGGCTGACCAATTGGTTCAACTGGTGGTTGATTAATGATGATAACTGGAGGTAAGTATTGATTAATTACTTTGGGGTTTTGATTTTGCAGTGCTTGAATATTTGGAGTTTCAATTTCTGGATTTTTTCACTGAGTTTGAACGTTTGGGGTTTCAAATTCCAGGTTTTCAAGGATCAAGTTTTGGTAAGTAAATTCTTGATCTTCTAATTCTTTTTCTTCTTTTTCTTCAGATAGTTCCCATAGGGTAATGGTTCCAAAGTCCAGTTGAGGCAGCAGTAATTGAATTCCTGATGGTGTTGGTGATTATGACTTAAATCCTTCAAAATATTTGCCATATGGTTCTAGTAGATCTGTTTTTCTTTGTTTACTTTGGAATGGGAATTGTTTGATTGTTAATATTGCATTTGATATGGACACACTTGCTGATGTTATATTGATGGCGCTTCCTGGTGTGTAGTGATAAGATGGAGCAGTTGGTGATTCAGCTCTTGTTTTCTTCCAAATGGGTGGTTGTATCCTTTTGGGTGTTACCGCTGGTGTTTGTAGTTTTTCTTTGCCTTTACTAGCATAAGTAATTGGATATCTTTGTTGGGTGTAATATTCAATTTCTTTGTTGATCTCAGTAATGATGGAGGCAAAATTGTGATTTGTTGGCAGGTTGGTATTTTGAATTAATTCTCTGTAGAAAGTTTCTCTGGCTGATTTAGTATTCACTGGTGTTCCTAACAAAGAGGAAATTTTTTCATTGACATAGAAATTAAAGACTGATTTGGCAGATATATAATTGTAGTTTAATCTCAAGTGTTGACAATAGTATTGAAATAGGGATTTTGTGAATCCTAAATGGTTTGCTCTTATGTTTTCTGATTCTGCCACTTTTGAATAGTGTTTGTTGGTGCTGGTTCTCTGTAAGATTATACCTCACAGGAAGCATCAAATGTTACAAGTAACAATTTCTGAGGTTGAATTAAATACAAACCTGTAACTTGGTGCTTAAGGTTATTCTTATTGTCGATGATCTGAAGGTTTGGTATCTAAAGGTTTTGTATTTGAAGGGTTTGGTTGAGTTTTTTGTATAATGGACAGAGATTCAATGGTGATAGTTTTATTCATAGCTTCCCAAAACTGCAGTTTCATCAATTTTTTTTTCAGCTTGATGGCCAGTATTTCTCCTGGTAAGCTATTCTCAATCGAGTGTTTTACTCTTATTTCTGGGTCTTTTACCAGTCATGTTTATCCTGACATTAGTGCTCTGTGCGCTAATCCTCAATAGAGTTAGTAAACAACAATAAAATCAAAGCAAGAAAATAAAGAAAAGAAAATAAAATAAAGAAAGAAAAGAAATAAGCCAAGGCAATTTGCAAGTTAGTATTTCATTAATAGCCATAATCAAGAGCTATTGTTTTAGTGTGGTTAAGTATCAATTACTATTAACATAAAGTGTTGATAGTGGAAATGGGTTTGAGATAACAAATAGTTATTTATTAGATGATTGTAATTTAGAGAGTTGCTTAAATTAAATTTAAAACTAAGAGGTCTGTCTTTTTAGCTTCTAATCTTGCTGCTATATATACATAATTGAGATTCCTCAATTCCTCGATTCTTTATGACAGAAATCCTGCAATTTCTTTGAGAGGAATCCTGGAATTCTGGAATTCTGTGATTTCTCGTCGGGGAATCCTGAAATTCCTGAAATCCTGTAATTTCTGAGAAGAATCCTGGAATTCCACATTTACTATACCTATTTCTGATTGTTTAATAATCATGCTAATATATTTTCTATATTTCTATAAGTAACAATGAGTATCTTTAATAAGACTATTAATAAATTAGAATAGAAAGTAGTTGTTTTAACAACTGAGTTTGGCTATGAAGATATTAATATATCTGGCTTTCATATAAGTTTGTCTACTGTTGATAATAATATGTTTTTTAATCTAATGTTATTTTAGGAACATAAATCTGTTATTATAAAGACTAATGTCTTAAAAACAGCTAAATAGCTAATTAAATTGTTTGGTAATAGTGTTATATTGTTTAAAATTGTTTAAAAAATGTTTTTTTGGATAAATTTTTTTTTAAAATATCAATATAATATAGTTTAAACTGGTTTAAGTAACTAATTATATATAGAAAATATGTGAACTATATTTAATATTAGAATACTTGGTTTGTTTCTAATTTTTAGATAATAATTAATCCTTACTCAATAAAATTAAAAAAAAATTATATTTTTTGTTAATTTTTTAAAAATATTTTTTAGTAATTTATTTAAAATATTGTTTTTATATATTTTAAAAAACTTTGATATAATAAATAATTAATTTTATTATATTTTATCATTAATATTTTTTTAATATATTTTAAAATAAAATACATATTAATATTTTAATATAAACTTTTTTATAAACAATAAAAATAATAAAATCATAATTAAAACATTATAAATTAGAAAAAAATGATTTTAATAATTTTTTTTTATAAGCAAAATTTAATTATTAACTAATATAATACAACTATTTAAAGTTTTAAATTAAATATGATTTATATATTTATTATAAATAATTAGCCAATTGGCTAATTAAAACAATACTATAAAACTATATTAACAAATATATTAGAAAAATATGTATTTAATTCTTAATTTAAAACTAATAATTTGTTTTTAATTATTTTTAACAAATATAATGTTATAAAACATTATTTTAAAATATCTGAAATATTAATACATATCATATTATTATTACTTAATAATTTTTTTTATTTTATTATCATTTGCAATTTTAAGTTAGATAATTATATATAATCTTTATAATTAATAACTAATTTTTATACAAAATTAACCAGTTTTAATATAATAATTTTAATATTATTAAAAACTGTTCTAGTTTTTATTAACTAATTTTTATAAATAAACTTTTTACATAAAATTAAGTATAAACTAATATTAAAAAAACCTAAAACCAATAATTAAAACATTATTAAAAATACCAAAATTAATACTAGTTAAAAATTTTTAAATAAAAAATTATTTATTTAATAATTTTTAATAAATAAACAAATTTGAATCATAGATAAAGAATTGATCTAAAAACTTCATTTTTATATATTGTATATGCAATATATTTGAATATTTATTATTATATAATTACTTTCTAATAGTAATTAATAATCTTTTATATAAAACTTTTATTAAATATATATATAAATTAATAATAAATTTATTTATAAAACTAACAGCTATATAAAAATTAGAGTATTAAACCAAAACAATGAGATATCAATTAATATTATTAATAAATAAAAAATTTATAATCTTAAAATTTAGACAAGTTTTTTATAAAAAACATTTAATAAAATAATATATTACTAAAAATTATCTAATTAGTCATCATTAAAAAACTTTTTTCAATAATTGCTGAAAAAATAAACACTAAAAACATAATCAAATTAGCCAATATATTAGTTTGTTTATTGTTTAAGACATTAAAATAACTTTTAACTTTTACTTATTTAATAAAAATATTTTTAAATTTAATTAAATTCTTAATATAATAGTATTTAATTTAACAATTATTATAAAAATTAGAGTCTTTTAATATTAACTTAATATTATAAGTATTTAAAATACTTGGTTATCAAAAAAAATTATAATATTAAATAATATTAAAATATATATAAGTATTAAAATAATAGTTTGTATATTAGTTAAAATTAAAAACAACAAACTATAAATCTTAATATTAATTTTCAAATTAATCTTAAAAAAATATATTATAATATTAATAACAGTTTTAGAAAAATTATTAATATTTTTTTATTTTTTAGATTAAAATAGTATTAAAACAAATAATATTAAATAAATTTTTTTTAATTTTTTTAGTTATAAATAAAAATACAAAATATTTTTTATATTATCTATATTATATAAACATAAATATTAAAATTTATAATAAAAAACTTATAAAATTATAATTTTAATAATATATAAAAAAACAAAAATTAGTTATAAATAATTGTTTTATTTTTTATTTTATTTTTATATTTATTATTTTTTATTATATATTTAATATATATAATCTAATTTTTATTTAGAAATTAGAAACAAATTAAGTATTTTAAAGTTAAATACAGTTTATGTTCTTTTTACATATAATTAGTTATTTAAGCTAATTTAAGTTATATTATATTGATACATTAAAAAAAAACTTATCTAAAGAAAATATTTTTTGAATAATTTTAAACAATATAGCACTATTATTAACCAATCTAACTAGCCATTTGACTGTTTTTAAAACATCAGTTTTAACACTAATAGGTTTATGTTTTTATAATAATATCAAATTAAAAAATATATTATTATTAATTGTAAATAAATTTATATAAAAACACACTTTGTAAATAACTTAATGCAAAAAATTTGTGAACAATTCAATATTAAAAAACTTTTATTATTATCTTATTACTTCCAAATAAATGAACTTGTAGAATGTTTCAACTAAACACTATGTGAATTACTAGTTAAAGTTTCAACCAATTTTGAACAAGAATAGAATATCTTTATTTTATCAGTATTATTAGCATATAAAACACTAAAACAAGATACTATAAAACACATATCATTTGATCTTACCAATAGAAGAATAGCAATATTACTAATTAATTTTACAGTAGATACATATCTAGTACAATTCATTACAAAAAAAAACTTCCAAGAAACTTTTTAACAAAGAGTTTACACTCTTTTTAGCATATTGGAAAAAAAATAATAAATTGCAGTAACTTATATTAAACACTCTCAAGCTTAACAAAAAGAATAGCATAATAACAAACTGCTATTAGTTATTAATAAATTTAAAGTTGAAAACAAAGTTTTCTTACACAGAACTAAGACTAAAAAACAATAGGGTAAAAAATTTGAACATAAATAAGATAGACTATTTTATATTCATAAAATCTTAAGCAATAGATCATACAAGTTAAAACTTGATAACAAAATCCTAGCCAAAGTTGCACAAAAAAATCGACTATAACACTATTATTCCAGAAACAAAATTGAATTATTAATTCCACAAATTGGTATATATTCTTTTCTAATTAATCCTAAAAATATTTCTCGAAATTTAGAACCAATAGTTATAATAGAATAATAACAAATCTGAATATTTAATTTTATTAGTTATTTCTTTTAAAATACAGAAACATTAAAAACAAAAATAGCAAAATAATTACCAAAAAATACCCAAACAAAAAAATATATAAAAACTTCTATACCAAAAATAATTTTTTTCTTTTTCAAATTTCAAAATTTATTCAAATTTTATAATGCTTATTCCCTGAAACATTTAATAAATATCACAAAATTTAATGTTAGCTTTAAAAACACTTCCTGACTTATCTATAATGATCAATGAAAACAAAATTAATTACACCCAAAAAGAAACTGCAGTTTCAGTAGTAAATAATTCCCAGAAATATCATTTTTATAAAACAAACACAAGAAGTTATTCTGAAAGTCAACTACCAGAACTTTTGAAGCAAACTTTAAAAAAAAACTTTCTTATTATTCCTATTGACATTTTACCAAATGACACAATCCAACAAAAACTTTTATTAATTTTTAATAAACAGAACAATAACTATACTCTTATATATAATTATTTTTATATTGAAAGAACACTTTATTAATGAAAATTAAAACTTACAACAACAAATCTCACTTCTGAAGCAATACAAAAACAAATTTACAATGATTCAAGACAGCAGCTGAACCAACAAACATTTACTATAAACTCAGAGCAGCACTTAGACTTTATAACTTATTTAATACTTGTGAAAACATCTTATAAAATTTAATACTCTAACTAATAAAAATACAATACATTGGCAAACTTACAGAACTGAAATTTCAACAATTTTCAGACCAAATTACCACGATTATTTTGGACCACTATCTCAATATTACAGATAGTGCTTAGATTTTGATAGAACTCAATCTTGAAGAGAAAATTATGTTACCAGTAGAATTTTAACTATTAATTAACATGGAATTACTCTTTTAATTCTTAGCATTAATTAGTATATATTATTATTATTTCAATTAACACTTATTAGTTAATCAAATTATTAAATATTATTATTCAATTAACAATTCGATTTGTACTATAAAAATTAAGATGATCAAATTACACAATATCTTAAACTATTTAATATTCAAAAATTCGCCGAAATAGATAGAAATTGGCTGAAATAATCAATAATTTGTAGAAATAATTTGTAATTCACTGAAATGTATCTTTAGTTTGCTGAAATTATAGTAAAAAAAAAAATGCAAGTTCAAAGACTAGTACTATAACAAGTTGTATAAAAAAGAGCTTCTTTTTTCAAGAAAATGTATTTATTTTATCGTAAATATTTTAATTAGAATCAATTATTTCTTAAATACTTTTACAAAATTAAATAAAAATCAAATATTCAAAAATCTTAAATTTTTAAATTATTATACTTGAAATTGTTATTTACCAATTTTAATAAATTTGTTAATAACTTCAGGCCTAGATAGAAAACATTTCCCTTGACAAAATTTTAATTTTTTTTAATTTTTTTTAATTTTTTAATTTTTTTTATCATAATCATTAGAGTTGTCTACAGACAAGATTTCTGTAAAAAAGTTGATTTTTACAGCAAAGTAACTACACATTTAGTGAACTTCTAGATGAGCAATTTCTGGAAAAGAGTTGATATTTATAACAATGTAACTACATAAAGTAACTAACATAAAATTGGCCATTCTACTTATAAGTCCAGCAGTTCAAATTATAAAAGATAATTTAAAAAGATAAATTCAGTTATTGAAGGTTCAAGTACTTCAAAAAAACGTGAAATTACAGCAATTAGGCATTAATAACCTTCAAGAAATGAGACCAAAAACCTTTAGTAAAAGTGAAATGGCCAATTTCATGCCAATTACTTTGTATAGTTATGTTGTAATAAACATCAACTCTTTCCCAAAAATTACTTATCTGGAAACTTACCAAAACTGTATAATTACTTTGCTGTGAAAGTTAACTCTTTTACAGAAATCTCATTTGTAGACTATTCTAATAATTATAATAAAAAATGTAAAAAAAATAGAATTTTGTCAAAAAAAACGTTTTGTATTCAGATCTAGAGTTATTAACAAATTTATTGAAATTGGTAGCTAATCAATTTCAAATTGTTAATTGGGTTTTAGCAGTTCTAAATATAATAATTAAAGATTTGGATTTTTGAATATTTGATTTTTATTTTTAATTTGTAAAAATATATAAAGAATTATTGATTCTAATTAAAATATTTAATAGAAAATAAGATACATTTTTTGAAAAAAAAAGCTTTTTTTTTATACAACTTGTTATAGTACTTGTTTATAAACTTGAATTTTCTTCTTTACTATGATTTCAATAAACTAAAGATATATTTTGGCAAACTACAAGTTATTTTGTTAAACTATTAACTATTTTGGTTAATTATTTATGATTTTAACAAATTTTTACAAATTTCAATGAATTTTTAAATGTTAAGTAGTTCAGAGTATTGTGTAATTTAATCATCTTAATTTCTATAATACAAATTAGGTTAATAATTAAATAGTGCTATTTGATAATTTAATTAATTAATAAGTAATAATTTGAAATAGTATTAATATATGCTAATTAATAATAGGAATTATAAGAGTAATTTTATGCTAGTTAATAGCTAAAATTCTATTGATAACAATGATTTAAAATCATTAAAGCAATTGCAGTCTAAAAAAAAGTTGGCTGCTTTAATTGCCTGTTTTATCAACAGATTTGGGAGTGCAATATATTGTTTGAAGTTATAATTGGAGTTTAAATTACTGTTGTTACTGTTATAGTGAACAGAGTTAGAACTATTATTGTTGTTATCATTAGAGTCTGAATTAAGATTGAATTTCAATTCCGATTTTTTTGTGTATTTACTAATTGGTTCTTTCTTTTCTGAAATTGAATAGATTATACATGGTGATGGATTGTAAATAATGTCACAATTATTACAATACTAAAAGTCACATGGTATTAAACAGTAGTTACATAGTTGGGTGTTTAGTTGTTTTAAATACTGCTCTTGTTTTTGTCTGGTTAATACTAAATTCTGGTAATGTTTATAGAATTTTTCTGAACTGGCTTCAATATTAAAAAAAGTGTTGAAATTGAAAATAAGAAAAATTTCTACTGGTTTTAGTGAGTTATTTTTAATTTTTAAATTTTGCTGGACAAAACACCTTTGACTTTGGCACTTGTTATACTTTAGATCTTATTTTTATTATGTGAATAACAGTTTAAGCATAACAAAACATAGTTTCATGTAGCATTGAAAGATGTTTTTCTGCTGACCAAATCACTTATAAAGACCATGTATTGACATAAAATGTCACACATTCTCCTCAACCAGAAATGTTATTCCATATTTTTTTGTTGAATAATTGTTCTTCACAAGTGAAACATAATTTATTGTTTTACTTGTCTTGCTATTTGAGGTAACTATAGCATTTTCTGTAATATGACTTATAGTAGTAGTGTGTGTATGTTTAGTAGTTTTTGTTAGGTGTAATCTATGCTTCTATGGAAAACAGTTTTTTTTTGCAGTTTTTATATTTGAGTAGAATATATAATGGTTTTTTTTTGTATCTACTAAGTATGATTTTTTTTATCCACTGATTATTTTTTTTGTGGCAGTAGTTTCTTTGGGTTTGTCTTCTTTTTTTCTTTTTCTTTTGTCATTCCAGTTTAAAAGTAATGATAGCTCATTATGGTCATCTTTAGTTCATGAAATTTGGTAGGCTTTCCAGGTAGGTTTTTTTTTTTTTTTTTCGAATTTGATTAGTGGTAGCAGTTAAGTGGCATTTGTTTTAAAATGGCTGCAAATGGCAAATATCTGAATTTGCTGACCATTTTGACTAAGCTGAAATTCTTGTGTGATTCAGTTAAGAATGGCATTGGTTTTGAACAGTTAGTCATTACCAACTAATGCTTAGTACTGTGTGGTTTCTATAACAAGAACTTTTATGAATATGATAATGCTGTTGACTTTAAAAAGAAAGTCATTGATCTTATCAATGGGCATTTTTGTTATTCTATTAGCAGTAATAATTCTGATGTTGGTAGTACAATCAACTCAGCAACCTAATTGGTTTATAAATTATTATGTAATAATGCTGCCTGTTGATCCACTATTAAGAATCAGTTTGATGGGTTAACTATTGACTTTAGTATTAGTATACATGGTGATAATAGGTTTGGTATTTAAGGTGGCTCTACTGAATAATAGTGTTTTTAATGAAGTATCTATTTTAGGAATATTGTGGCAAGAAATTTATTTTTAGTAATAGTTACAAGTGAAATATTGTTGGTAAATGTTTGTTTTTGTTTCTGGTTTGTTGAATTGAGTATTATCTGAAATAACCAAGAGACTTAAATAGTTCTGGAAATTTGGGTTTTGATTGTACCCAATATCCAAACTCTGCTGGCAGAATTCTAATGTCTGACTTGATGAACTGGAGATCAGTTGGTGTATTACTATTACTAATATCCAGTTTTGCTGTATGTGTGATTCTTAGCCTTTGGTTTTCAGATAACATTTAAGCTAAGTTTTGTGGTAGTGTTGAGATGAATTGGAGTTGATAGATTACTTGTGGCTGCAGATTATAAATTATTAAAACTGGAATTTAATAGATTAAAGATGTGTATATTGGTTGTAATGTTATTTGTGGATAATAAGGTTGATATTGATCTTGATTTAGAGAATAATTCAGAGTTTGAAACCAGTAATTGGGATTTTGATGTTGATTTCTTGATTATTGATTATTTAATCTTAATTGACAGTTTATTTTTAAGTGTTTTTACTTACAGCAGTAGTGGCAAATACACATTTTTTGCTGCTATTGTTAATTTGATAAGGATAGACATGACTGATTTTGGAATCAATTAAAGTTTTTTTAATTATTATGCCATTGTAAAGATTGATAAATGGCTTAATTATTAGCTATGTATTCTTCCAATTTTTAATTAATTGAGTTACTGAATTGTTTCAATTTGAGTCCAAGTTAGATGATTTGTTTATTACTAAGTTTACAGCTTAGACATGATTGGCTTCTAGTTCAGCTGATTCAAAGTCTCTGGTGTAGGTAACTGCAGCTTAAAGATCAGCTAAATGTAATAAACATACACATTGTAGAATACTGTATAATCCACAAATAAACTGATTTAAGATTTGTGTCATTGTAAAATAATTGGCATCAATGGCTTGAATTTGGCACAGATTGCAATGAAAGTGTTATAAGTATGTATTAACAGCTTCAGTTTCTTCTTGTTTAATGCTGGTTAAGATATTTACCAATTAATTAATGCTATTATTATTACTAAAATACCTTGAAAATTCAACTTTAAAAGTATTGAAATTTTGGAGTTTTTGTGTCAGGCTTTGATATTATAAGTCAGCAATATCTTGTAAAAAATATAAGATTGCTTAAAGGGCTCTGGTGTTGTCCTAATTATTAGTCATGATGGCTTTAGTGATATTATTTAGTCAGACTTGAGTATCATTCTCTTTACTGGTAAACTTTTCTAATTTGGCAATTGGTATATATGCTATTGGTGCTATTATTGGTTGTTATTGTGATTGTGGTTAAAGTAGTTGTTGTGACTGTTAATGTTGTTTAGTAATTGGGACAACTGATGATAGATTAATTATAATTACTAGAGATAAGTTTTGAAGAATACTAAAAACAGGGTTTTAATTGTTCTAATTTTGCTGAGTTGGAATAATTGGAGTTTGTATTTCTGAGTTTTCTGGAATTGGTTTTTAATAATTAAATTCTTGATTTTCGTCTTTTTTTTCTTCTGATTCTATTACCTTCTAAGGACTAACAATTCCAAAATTTGGTTGAGATAACAGTGATTAAAATTCTGATGGCATTTGGGATCATAATTTAAATTTCTCAAAATAATTGCTTTAAGTTCCTAATAACTCTGCTTTCTTCTGTTTACTTTAAAACAAAATTCTGTTTAATAGTGTTATTGTGTTTGCTGTAAATGCACCTATTAATATTATATTGATGGTACTTTCAGGTGTATAATGATATAATGAATTAGCTGGTAAATCAACTCTCTGTTTCTTCCAAGTAGATAATTGTATTTGCTTTGAAATTCTTGCTGGTGTTTGTAATTTTCTTTTGTCTTTTTCTGTATAAGTAATAAAAAATGTTTGTTGAGTGTAATTTTCAATTTCTCTGTTGATTTCAGTAATGATTAAAACGAAGTTGTGATTTAATAATAAGCTGGTATATTGAATTAATTTGTTGTAAAAATTTTTTCTTGCTGATATAGTATTTATTGGTTCTCTCAGAAAATATTTAATTTTTTTATTAATATAAAAATTGAAGACTAATTCTGCTAATAGTTGGTTGTTCATTGATTCCAAATGTTGACAGTAATATTAAAATAAGAATTTGGCAAATTCTAAATAATTTGTTTTTCTTTTTTCTGATTCTATCACTTTTGAATAGTTGTTGTTGGTGCTAATTCTCTGTAGAATTATATCTCACAGAAAGCACTAAATGTTACAGATAATTATTTGGGATCTGAAAACAAATAACAAACCCATAACTTGGTGATTAATTAATTTAATAGTAAGTGATATCTGAAAGTTTTGGTGTCTGAAGGTTTTGGTTGTATAATAGACAGAGATTCAAATATTGTTTATCCATAGCTTTCTAGAATTGCAATTTTGTCAAATTTTTTTCTCAGTATGGTGGCTGGCAATTTTTTTGGTAAATTATGCTCAATAATAAGTGTTATACTCTTGTTTTATAAGTCTTTTACCAATCTTTTTGATGTTAGTAACTCTGTGTGTTAATTTTTAATTAATTAGTAAATAATAACAAAATAAAATAAAATAAAATAAAAAAATAAGCCAAAGCAAGAAAGAGTTAGTATTTCATTAATGGTCATAATCAAAAGCTATTGGTCTAGTGTAGTTAAGTATTAGTAATTATCAACATGAAATTGTTGATAGTAAAAAAATAGATTGTAATAGTAACAAGCATTTTATTGATATTTAATGTTTTTATTTCAAGTCATAGAATGCTAGCATATAAAAAGATAAATATGAAATAAAACTAGAAGTTCTAAACTAAGAATTCTGTTCTTTCTGCTTTTAATACTACTACTATATATACATAAATTTTATTATATGAGATTTCTTAAATTCTTTAATTTTTTAACTAAAAATCTTAGAATTTCTGAAATTCTGCAATTTCTCTAAAAGGAATCCTGAAATTTCACTTTTACTATGTCTTATTCTAATTGGCTAATTTATGTACTAATATATAATTCATATATTCTATGAGTAACAATGTTAAACCAAAGAAAAATTGTAGTTTATAAATGTTTATTAATTGTTTAATGTTTTAAATCTTTTCAATCTTGGCTGAGTCAAGGAAAATTCTATTTTTTGTAATAAAATATCTAAGAAATTAAATAAATTAATATTTAAAAAAGATTTGATTGAATTGATTTTAAGACCAGTATTTTTAAGGAAATCAAAAATCTTTAATAAATATTCAAGTTATTTATTCAAAATTTTTGAGTATACTATTATGTTGTTTAAATAGACCAGAACAAAGTTTTTTTTACTGATTCAAATACTTTGTCTATTAGACATTGAAAAATGAGAGAAGTATTAATAAGACCAAAAAACATAACTGTAAATTTATAGGTATCATATTTAATAATAAAGACAGTTTTTTTTCTGCTTTTTGGATCTATCTTTACTTGCCAAAATTCAGTAGTTAAATTAATAATTGAAAAGAAAACAGCACTATTAAATTGATTTAATATTGTATCAATTTTGAGAAGTGAATATATGTTTTTTTAGTTATAATATTTAATTAGTAGTTAATACTAAAGTATAAAGTTTTACTTTTTTTGAATATTACTACAATTAGAAATGCTTATTTGTTCTTATTTTTTTGTATAAATTTAAGATTTTTTATCCAGTTTATTTTTTTTTGATGAGTTTATTATTATAAAAATTAAATTAATAAGGCTTTAAATAGATGAAGTAAGTTTCTCTGATAGTAATAGTGTATTGTATTACATAAATCTATCCAAAAATATCTTTTTTTTTAAGATAATTGAATTATTTTTAGCCAGCAAATTTTCAATGTCAATTTTTCTTTCTTCTGAAAAGAGTTTTTTTTGTATTACTATTATTAATTATATCTTTGGTAATTTATTTTTAAAGAACTTCTGTATTTTTTTTATTTTTTCTCAAGATATTAATATAATTGGTTTCTAATCTTTGTAATAGATTAGACAAAACATTTATTTATCACTGAGAGAATACAATAGTTTATTGCACTAATATCAAGCATAAGAACTATGTTACCAATAACTGTATTTGGCTTTTTTGTTAAGCTTTTTATCAAAGGTTTTTTTAAGAATATTATAATAGAGCCAACAAATCAGCTTGTCATTTACAATAATTTTTTTTTGTTAGCTTTAATATTATCTAGTGATTTGCTATTGTTGGTAAAGATAGTGTAAACAAGTTTAGCAGTTTCTTCTTGTTTTTTTGGTTTTTCTTTTTTATTGCTCTCTTTATCATCTGATTTATCAGATTGTTTTTCTTCTTGGTTCTGTTTAAATATTAGAAAATTGTCTAATAATAACATTTAAGCACAATAAACTTCTTATAATATTTAATGATTTATTCACACAGCTTATAATTAAGTAAAACTTTGGCTTTTTTAAGCCATTTATTGTCAACAATTATGGTTTACTCTTTTGCTTCAAGAATTTTTATGTTAGTTTTAATGCTAATATTATTAATGTAAACAAAAACAGTTTTGGTTATGTCCAGATTTTTTGTTCAGAATCAAATTAATAAAATAACCAGCCATTTGGGCTTTGCAAATTAAAGAAATAATATTACTATTGTTAGTTAGTTTAGCTTAATAAAAACACTTGTTGGTTTTTGGACAATTTTTTTGTCTTATATATATAGTTTGTAATTATTTAACAGTCCAAAGATTATCTGTTGTTTTTGAACATGTCTTTTCTGTAGGTAAAAATATAATTACAAATATGAAAACTTGCTTAGTGTCTAAAACTATAAGAATAGCATAGTGTTTTTGATCATAGATACGGGAACCATTAAAAAAAATTAAATAATAATATAGTATAATATAATATTTTTAATAATTGAATCTAAACATGTTCATAAACTTCAAACTAAACTTAAACCAAACTTGTTACATGTGTTTGAGTTTGGTTCAGATTTGGTAATTTTAAGTTTGGTTCAAGTTTGAGTTTAAAATTTTGCCAAATTTTTTGTTTGAGTTTAGTTTAGTTCAGTTTAGTTTAGTAATTTGATTAAACTTAAACTGAACTGAACCAAACATCAGAATTTTATTCTCAATAACTATTAATAATAGTGCTTTCTGAAGGTTTTGTGATCTAAAAAAGTTGGTTGAATTTTTTATATAATGAACAAAAATTTAATTAATGGTTTTTTTGATAAATTTTTTTTTAGTATAGTGGCTGGTTTAATTTGACAGTTGTATTTTTTTGATAAGCTATCCTTAAGTTTTTTATTCTTGTTTCATAAATTTTTTACCAGACTATCTTTAATGTCAATTACTTAGCACTTAATTTCTTAATCAATTAGTAAACAACAAAAAAAAATAAAAAATAAAATAAAATAAAAAATAAAAATAAAAAATTAATATCTTGTCAATAGCTATAATCAAAAACTATTGTTCTAGTATGATTAAGTATTATATTCTATTAACATTGATTGTTAATAATATAAAAAGAATAAAAATTTTTAATTAAGTAATAATAACATAAATTAAATAATAATTGAGTATTTTATTGAGATATAAATATAATTTTACTTCAAATTATAGCAAACTATCTTTTAAAAAGAGAAATATTAAATAATTACTTGTTATTAACTACTGTTCTGTCTTTTTTGCTTTTAATACTCTTACAATATATACATAATTTGTGTTATATAAGATCTTATACATTTTTACTTTTTATTTGTACTATTTTTTGGAAATGTGCTGTGATTTTCTGAAAATGTGTTTATTTTTTGAGAATATACACATTTTTAAAAATATGTTTATTTGTTGAGTACTATTTTTCTATTGGTCTATTTTATAATTTGCTTTTCTTTATTTTTTTTTGTGCTCTTTTTTTATAAGTAATATTATCTTTTTCTTCAATATTAAGATCTGTTGAAATTTTTATTTTGAATTAAGTCTATTACTTCTTTTTCTAATACTGTTTGTTCAATTCTGGTTTTTATGTTTTCGAATTGAAAGTTGGTTATTTTTATTTTTAAATATAATAGTATTTTTGAAGAATTTTAAAATATGATATATAATTAATAAATTGTTTTAATATATAATATAAAACTTGTCTTTTTTTTAATAAAGTCTTTAATCTGTTGTACTATTTCTTAATTAAACATTTTTTTGGATTTATTAGTATATAACTTCTGAATATTTAGCTTTTGTTTTAATTTATAATAATAATATGCTATTAAAAGTTGTTTTATTTATAACTTTTAGTCTTTTTTAGTTAGTTCTTTTATTGGTATTTTTCTAAAAGTGTTTTTTATTTTTTCTATAATTTTATCTAATTAATGCTTTGTTTGGCTTTATAATTACTAATATAAAGTAATTTTTTTTTTGTGTTTTTATAACAAATTGTTTAATAATTTATAATAATTTTTATGTTCAATTGTTGTTAATTTATGACTTAAAACAATTTTTGTGTTATTGTATAAATATGATCTAAGATTTTTATCTTTTACTATTGCTTTTATTACATATATTGTGTCTTTATATATTTTTATCTTGATCTATTTTTCATGTTTTTTAGATGATTATAATTGGTTCTAAATCTTGTAAAATTTTATCTGATTTAATTAGTATTCTCTGTACTTTTAATTATAGAATATTACTAGTAAATAATAATACTATATTGTAATCTAATTTTAGTTAATTATTATGTGCTGTTTTGGTTAAAATTTTATTGTTTTATCTTAATTTATAAGTTCTATTTTCTAGAATTTTTCAATGTAAAATAGATTATTTTATTTGGAACCAAACTTTCTACTCTATTGTTTTTTTACTTTAGAATAATATAAAAGTACTTTGTTTCTAATTTTGAATTCGACCAGTTTATTTAGTTACTGATTATTATGTTGTTTTTTTTGTAACTTTTGTATGTTATTAACTGCTTTTTATCTGTTGTTTTTTAAAGTTTCTATTAAGTTATATGTTTTTCTTAGCAATTTTTCTTAAAAATTGGCTTCTGTTATTGGTTTTGTTGAATATGTATTGATATTTATTTTAATTAGTAATATTGTTGTTCTATTATAAATTAGTTCAAATGATATTGCTTATATAGTATCTTGTTTTATTGTTCAATAAGCAAATAATACTAATAGTATAAACAAATTTCATTTGTTCTGGTTTTTTTGACTGATCTTGATTATTGCTTTACATAATGTTTTATTGAATTTTTTAATTAAATTATTTGTTTGTAGATAATATAAAAATAATAATAGTTTTTTAATTCTAAATTTTTGACTTAATTCTGTTAATGTTTTGTTTACAAAATAAGTTTTTTGGTTTGATAACAATTTTTTTGGATATTTAGATCGACAAATCAAATTCTGGTATACAAATTCGGCTATAAATTTTGCATTTGCTCTTTGAATGGCTTTAGCTTTTGACTATTTTATAAAATACTTTATGGCTATTGCTATGTATTAGTTGTCTTTGCTGGTTATTATTAATAGTCTTATTAAGTCAATTCTAATCTGATCAAATAGTTGTTCTACTTTGATTAGTTTTAGTAGTTGCTGTGTTTTGTTTTTTCTCTTCTTTGAAAAACATTACAATTTTGAACATATTGAATGATATCTGGATATATTAATGACTAATAGTATTTTTTTCTGGTTTTTTCTATAATTACTTTTTTATAAAAATGTTTTATAGTTAAATTTAAGTGTATGTTAAACAGTATTGTTTTTTTTTTTGGTTCTATAATTACTTTAAATAACTGGTTTGTATCTTTTCTGTTTTTCTGATATAATATATTTTGATAAGTAATAAAATATTTTGATTGTTGTTTTATGTTGTTTTGTTTTTTTTGAGATAATTTTTCTTTAAATTATTAAGTATTTATATAATATTGAAGTTGTTAATATTTTTGAGTATTTATTTTTTGTTATATTTTTGGATTAAAATGTTTTTAGATTTGTTTTATTTATAACAAACTGTCAGTATTTTTATTTTTTTTTCCTTTTTTATAGTGTATTGTATAATTAAATAGTATTAATTTTATTTTTTATTTTATATGATATTTATCTCCAAATTTTTGCTTTTAAATTGATGTCAATTTTTTGTAATCAGTATATACATTAAACTTTTAAATTTAGTATTTCTTTTATTTGATAACAGTCTAATAAATAGCTAAGTATTTCAATACTAGAATGTTATAGTTTTTTTTAGTTAAACTCAAACTTTGGCTAACATATATTATTAGATGTTCTTGTTTATTTGATTTTTTTTGTAATAGTAGTGTTTTTAATACTTGACTTAATATATTAGTAATAATAATAAATAACTTGCTATTGTTATGAGTTAGAGTAACAAGCTAACAGATAGTTAGAGAAAACAGAATTGTAGAGTAATAAAAAAAATCAAAGAAAATTTAACTTCAAAAAGCAAATTGAATGAGTATGGATTCAATGTGTAAGATCAGTTTTATAAAATATCTCAGTTACTATATTTTTCAAAAGATAATCAAAGAATCTGAAGATAGAAAGATAGTTTGTACTGTCAACAAATAATTACACACTGATATAATTCTATGCCTCATGTCAGCACTTTTAGAATTCAATATCAGATATCAAATGTACTCTTTAGTCACATTTTATTTAATAATCTTCAAATGCTATAATTATATAAGTTAGGAAAAAGGTAGATAAATGTCAATAAGTAATTTTTATCCCAAGATATTTAAATACTTAAAAATAAGAAAAGAGAAATTAGCAATAAGAGAAGGATTAAAATAAAGTTGTTATTTTATTTTATTTTTTTCTTTGGTTCTTATATGTTTTTTTATAGCTAAAAGATTCATTACTTATATAACTATCAAAAGTAGTCAATGATCAGATCAACAACTAGGTCAATAATTAAGTCAATGATTAGATCAATAATTAGGTCAACAGTTAGGTTATTGATTAGATCAGTAATTACTATCTAAAAATAAAGTGGCTAATTATATAATATCAGTAGTTAATACATGTGATAATTAATAAGAAATATAGGTTTCAACTATAATATTATCCTCTCCAAAGAGATTGAGCTCTAGCCAAATCAAGCTATTTATGATATAATTTATTTAAAGAGTTTTATCTAACTTAAAGCTAACTAGTTTGTTAAAGTTTTTTGTGGATAGAATATATAATACTTGAAGTAAAATGAATTTTGTATCCAAAACTCTTAGAACATCTAACTGTATAATGCCCAAAATTTCTGCCTGTATCTCTGAAGTTGTTTTCTTCATGAGTTTCATATTCTCTATAATTTCTCCAAGGCAACCATAGAGTTTTAATTGCCTTCTATATGATAAATTTTTGTCTATGGGGAAAATTTCTTGGATTGTTTTTTCAATTGTGCTAGAAAGTAAAAGTATAGCTGCTATTATATTTTTTAACAGATATTTATCTATTTTGCTATTAATTTTTTTTTTCTGATAGTAGTTTTCTTTGGTTTAATAACAGTATGTGTTCTATTGTTATTAATTATAGTGGTTTGTTTTCTAATAGTCAGAATAGCATTTGGATAGTTTTTGATCCAATACTTATGAAGAGTATAGAAGCCATTTTGAATATTTTAATCCAAAAAATGATTGTTCATGTTAATTGAAAATATTTCTGTTTTGAAAATGGTGTATTTATTTATATCTAATTTTTGCTAATCATTTGGGTTAGTATTACTACAACAGATAACTAATCAGATCGTTAGTAATATTTTTTGAGTTATGTATCATGAACAAGATAATTATTAAAGATTGTTTTATATTAATTTTGTAAGATATAAGAACTATTGTTCAAAACATTGTTAACTAAAAAGTGTTTTTTTTACTGGTTAGAGAATTTATTACCATAGATATTGTTTCTGTCTAAGCAATATTTTAAAACTAAGTTACTAATACTTAAAAAAAGTGTTTTATAGATTTTTTTTTTTTTAAGCTTTTCTTAGAACTGGTTTATTTTTTCAAAGACAATTATTTGTGTTTCTACCAAGGAGTTAAGAATAATACCAAATCTTCTTTGCAAAATATCTTTGTAATTTCCTATTGTGATTTCTTTAAAAAGTATTGTTTCAATATCAGTTTCTATTAGTAGTGTTTTTATGTATTTATAGAATAGATAAAAAAGTTCATAACTTGTTATGTCATGATTCACAGTTTTATAAACAAACAAAGCTAAAGACAGTACTTTGTCTTATAAGTTTGTTTTTTTACTGGTTTTGGTTAAGATTTTACATAGTGTTCTATTGAAATATTTCACTAGGTTATTTGTCTGAGAGTGATAAAAGGAAGAAAGTTTATAACATATTCTCATTTTTCTACAAAGTTTTTTAACTAGTATACTGAGAGAAGCTCTTTTTCTATCAGATAAAAGTTTTTTGAAATAGCTATAGTAATAAATAATATCTTTATAAATGAAATTAGCTATTAAGATTGCTGTTTGATCTGGAGTGACTCTTGCTTCTACTCACTTTGTAAGATAATCAGTAGCTGTAATAATATATTTATTGTCATCAAAAGTTATTATTAAGAGTCCAATAACATTTATGTTAATTTTGTTAAATAATTGACCAACAGAGATTAGATGAATATCTTTTTGACAATTAGGTTTTCCTTTTCTTTGGCAAGTATTACAAGTTTTGATGTACTCAGCAATGTCTTTTTCCAAAGTAGGCCAATAATAGCAAGTTAAAGTTTTTTGAATTGTTTTAGTTTTTTCAAAGTGTTTAGCTAATAGATTAGTATGTATGTTGTATATTACAATTTCTTTTTCCTCAAATCTTATGATTCTCTAAAAGTGGTTAGAATTTTTTAATTTTTTTTATATAATTGGTTTTGGCAAATCAAATAAAAATTTGATTGTTTGTATAAATGTTCTTTTTGTTATTAAGTGTAGTCTAATAGATATTGTCTTTTATCTAAAAATTTTATTAAGGCAGAGTAGTTATCTAAGTCTATTATCATGTTTGTTAAAGAAAAAAATACTAATAATTAAAATGATTTGGTTGAAAGATTGTACTATCACTGGATAGTAAGTCTGGAAAAAACATTGGTGTTTTGATAATTTGCTCCTTTGCAGTATTGTATATTATAGTTGAATTTATTTAAGTAAAGTATTTAGCAAGTTATCTATTTATGTTCTAGTTTTTTTTTGTTATATAGCTAAACCAAAGCTTAATAATCTGTTATCACTAAGAATTTTACACCAAAAAGATATTAATTCTAATAACTAGTAGCCCAAACTACTGCTAAGCATTTTTGTTTAGTAATTGAATAGTTTTTTTCTGTTGATGTGAGCGTTCTACTGACATATGCTATAATATGTTCTCTGTTATTTTTATTTTTTTGTGAAAAAACAGTACCAAATCTATAACCAGATATATTAGTATAGTAATAAGTTTTTTTTTTAGAGTTTCAAAAGCTTTTTGTTGATAAATGCTCCAGTAATAATTAATATTTTTTCTGAATAGTAATTGAAAGGAAAGACAATTTTAGAGAAATTTTTAATAAATTTGTAATAGTAAAAGCCAAACCAAAGAAAAAGCATAGTTTAGGAATATTTATTGATTGTTTAATGTTTTAGACTTTTTCAACTTTAGCTGGATCAGGAAAGATTCTATCTTTTGTAATAAGATAACCAAAAAACTGGGAAAATTGTTATTCAAAAAAAAATTTAATTAGGTTTATCTTAAAACCAGTATTTTTAAGAAGATCAAAAATCTTTTGCAAGTGTTTAAGAAGTTTATTTCAGGTTTTTGAGTATATTATTATATCATTTAAATAAATTAAAACAAAGTTTTCTTTTATTAATTTAAACACTTTGTTTATTAGACATTAAAAAATAAAAAAAGTATTAGTAAAACCAAAAAGCATAACTGTAAATTCATAAATGCCATATTTGGTAATAAAGACAGTTATTTTTTTGTTTTCTGGATCTATTTCTACTTGCCAGAATTCAGCAGTTAAGTTAATGATTAAAAAAAAAGCAGTACTATTGAATTTGTTTAGCATTACATCAATTTTGGGAAGTAAGTATATGTCTCTTATAATAATAGCATTTAATTGGTAATAATCAACACAGAAGTATAGAGTTCTGTCTTTTTTGGATACTACTATAACTAAGAAAGTCCATTTACTTTTGGTTTTTTGTATAAATCCAAGATTTTTTATTCAGTTTATCTCTTTTTTAATAAACTCATTATTGTATTAATTAGATTGATAAGGCTTCAAATAAATGGAGTAAGTTTTTTTGATAGTAATGATATATTATAATATATGAGTTTATTTAGAGGTATCCTTTTTTTTTTAAATAACTGGGCTATTTCTAACCAACAGATTTTTAATGTCTATTTTTTTTTCTTTAAAGAAAAGTTTTTTATATTTTATTGCAAGTGATTAGATCTCAGGTGGTTTATTTTCAAAGAACTTTTGTATTTTTTTAGTTCTTCTTTGAGTATTAGACTAATAGGTTCCCAATCTTTATAATAGATTAGACAGAATTTACATTCATTATTAGGAGAATACAAGGGTTTATTACATTAGCACTAGTATTACAGATGATTATTTGAGATATAAAAACAAATAACAAACTTGTAACTTGGTGCTTAATTGATATAATAATGTTGGTTTCTGAAAATTTTTATAATCTAAAGGTTTTGATTAAGTTTTTTGTATAATAAACAGAGATTTAGGTATTGTTTTATTCATAGCTTTCCAGAATTGCAATTCTGTCAAATTTTTTTTTAGCATAGTGGCTGGTAATCTTCCTGATAAATTATTCTTAATTATAAGTATTTTATCTTTGTTTTATGGGTCTTTTACCAGTTTCTTTAATGTCAATAACTTCACACATTAATCTTTTAATTAATTAATAAATCAACAAACAAAAATAAAAAAAAATAAAAAAAATAAAAGAAAATAAATAAATAAAGAAAAATAAAATAAAAAATAAAAAATAAGTGTTTTGTCAATAGCCATAATCAAAAAATATTGTGCCAATAGATTAAGTAGTAAATAATAACATAGATTTGAAGATTTAAAGAGATATTTTATTGATATAATTTCATTTTGGTTGATAGCAACTATCTCTTGAAGAGAAAAGTATTTAATAATTATGATTTGTAAGTTTAATTAACTTTGAAAGTCTAATTGATTAATTTTTTAGCTTCTAATATTACTGTTATATATACATAATTTATGTTATATAAGATTTCTTGAATTCTTTAATTTTTAGCCAGAAATTTTGGAATTTCAAGAATTCTGTAATTCTTTATACAGAAATTCTATAATTCTGAAATCCTATAATTCTTCTAAAAGAAATTCTGTAATTCCACTTTTACTACGTTTATTTTGATTGGCTAATTTATGTACTAATATATAATTTCTATATTCTATAAATAATATTATTTTTTTCTTTAATATTGAGCTTCTGTAAAATTTTCTAAATTTTTCTTTTGTATCAATATTGTTGCTGTAATTTCTATTGCTATTTTTAAATCTAATTTTTATACATAATTGGAGTTTTTAACTATTGTGGTTTGTTTAGAATATCTAAATTCAAATCTTGCATCTGTATTATGTATATGTTCAAACATAATGCCCTTATTATTATTGTTGAATTAAGTTAATTCCAGTTTTATTATAAGATCTAGAAGTGTGATATATTGTTTAGTATTTGAAACAGAATTTAAATTGTTGTGGATAAAGTTTAAATTGTTGTTGTCATTAACAAAGTTTGAATTATTGTTGTTATTAGTGGAGTTTAAATTATTGCTGTTATTAGTGGAGTTTGAATCATTGTTATTATTAGTAAGGTTTGAATTAAAATTAAGTTCTGATTTTGATTTCCATTTGTTCTTACTGATTGGCTTTTCTTTAAATATATGAACATGAAAGTAAATTGTGACTACATTCTAATATTTTGATTTAAAACTATCAAATAAGTTTTGCTGATTTATTAATATTGTGGAAATTAAGTTTTATTGGACTATTAGAGATAAGTTTTCTTGTATGATAGTGAAGTTTGGAATTTATTAGACTTCAAATGTTTGGGTTTTTAAATAATTTTCAAAGTTTGAATTGCTAAAAGTTTAATGAGTTTTTATTAACAGTAAGTTTTTTTGTATGATAGTGATATTAGAATTATTAAGTTTCAAATTTTTGGGTTTTTAAACAATTGGGTCTTGAATAATTGGAGTTTTAATTTAACAAGTTTTAACAAGTTTATTAACAGCAATTTTTGAATGTTCGGGGTTTTAATAATTGGGTTTGAATAATTAGAGTTTTAATTTTAAAAAGTTTATCAAAGGTAAGTTTTGAATATTTGGGATTTTAATGATTAGGGCTTAAATAATCAAAGCTTTAATTTAACAAATTTTAAAGAGTTATCAATGGTAATTTTCAAATGTTTGGGGTTTTAATAATCAGATTTTGAATAATTAGAGTTTTAATTTTAACAAGTTTATTAAAAATAATACTAAAATAAAAATTTCACAAATCCTAAGTGATTTTTTTTTGTTTTCTCTTGGTCTGTTACTTTTCTGTATGGTTGTTGTTAATGCTGGTTTTCTGTTGAATTATATCTTACAGAAAGCATCAAATATTACAAATAATTAGTTTTCTGTTAGATTATACCTTACAGAGAGTACCAAATGTTATAAATGATTATTTGGGATATGAAAACAAATAACAAATTCATAACTTGGTGCTCAATTAATATAATAGTGTTGATTTCTAAAGGTTTTTGTAATCTAAAGGTTTTGGTTAAGTTTTTTGCATAATAAACAGAGATTCAGATATTGTTTTATCTGTAACTTTCTGGAATTGCAATTTTGTCAAATTTTTTTCTCAGTGTAATGGCCAGTAATTTTCTTGGTAAGCTATCCTCAATTATAAGTGTTTTATCTTTGTTTCACAGATCTTTTACCAGTCTTTTTGATGTCAGTGACTCTGTATGTTAATTTTTTAATCAATTAGTAAATTAACAAACAAAAATAAAAAAAAATAAAAAAATAAAAGAAAATAAAAAAATAAAATAAAATAAAATAAAATAAGAAATAAGTGTCTTGTCAATAGCTGTGATTAAGAGCTATTATGCCAGCAGATTAAGTAGTAAATAATAACATGGATTTGAAAAATTAAAGGAATATTTTATTAATATAATTTTATTTTGGTTGATAACAATTATTTTTAAAAGAAAAAGTATTTAATTATTATGATTTGCAAGTCTAATTAACTAATTTTTTAGCTTCTGATACTGCTATTATATATACATAATTTATGATATATGAGATTCCTTGAATTTCTTAATTTTCTAGCTAGAAATTTTGGACCAAAACTATGAAAGACATTTAGAAAATTGTTAACCAATAAAAGCTTATTGCCCAAAAAAATTTTTACCATTTTAACTAAAAAATTGTTTACTGGACTAACATGTAACTTGACAAAAAACTGCAAAGGATTCAAAAAAGCCCAACTTAAAACTTGCAAGTTCAAGAATCTATGACTAAACAAATATTCAAGAATGTCTACAGCATTGGAAAAGGAGATCAGAGCAGCCATCTTTGCTTCAGACTGCATTTGTTTAAAAGACTTCAAGTCATACAAAGAGGGATAATACAAAGCTGTATTCAAAAAATTATGGGGCAGACATGCTTTCAGTTTGAAACTTTTTCTGATCATAACATCTCACATGCAACACACATTTGATGAAACAAAACTGAACTGAGTTTGATAACTGATTATAGACTGCAGGACAGCTAATACCAAATAAGAGAATTGTTTATCTGTAATAGCCTTCCAAAGCACAACATTAACAAAAAATGAACATCAGAATAAGTCTTGGCAATACTTGGCTTGGATAAGCCATTGGTAAACAAAAAATTCTTAGGTAATAATGAATATTACTTTTCTTAACAATTGTGATTGGCTGATCACAAATATTGAAAAAAGCAACCCTAATACCCTGATTTATGAGAATAACCACTGTTTTTTTACTGTTGATAGAAATATTGTTGATTTCAAAAAACTTATTGGTAATGTTCAAAACATACTGAGTAAAGATCTGAAAATTCCCAATTCAAATAGTGTCATTAACAAATACACTTGCTGCAAAAAAAGAAGTTATTCTACCACTATTCTTAACTCTGCCTGTCTTTGAAACAAATTTACTATTGATTCAGTACTTACACAAATATTTATGTCTTTTAACTTTATACAAGAGAAAATTATAAAAGATCCTCCACAGAAGGGGTGAAAAAACTTCATTCTGATCCAATCTATCAAACACCCTATAACTATTTGACAACCTAAAATCAGTCATCATTTTGTTAAATCTATTCTTATGAATACTACCAAAAAACTGAATGAATTTCTTACATATTTTAATACACTGCAAGCTATTTTCCAAGTGGTGCTACTCAACTAAATTATATACTTTCTGCATATTCTGCAGGACTAACTAAATTTCCCTATTTTTTTTAAGAGTATCTTCAACTACTGACCTGATAACAAATATAAGAGATTGTGTAGATGTACTCCTTAACACCAAAAAATTATCATCCTAGAGAACATTAAACTTGCTGCATGCCAATGAAATACAATTAAACAAAATCTTAAATAGAATTTTTTTGGCAGTTTCAATCAAAGCTATGGGATGTGTATTCATAAAGACTTTATCTCAGTCATAAGGTTTAGAAATTATCAAAACCCAAGCTCTCATCTACAAAACAGGCACACTACCAACAATTAAACACATGTTCAACAACACCAAAAAACATTCTAACACATCCTTACTGTTATGTTTCTATAGTTCATTAGGAATGCCAAATAAGCCAGTGGCTTTACTATTAAGCAGACCATTAACAATCAAGAACAATTTACTTATACTAATTACATCCATCACACCAGAAAAAGCATCTTTCCTGACATAGTCTAATAATGCATACTAGTGAGTCCAAAGATCAGGTAGTATCAGAGGCATTGTATGTTTTCTTGTCCAACCTTTTATGATTCTATTCACACCTGATTTTATCTCTTCTGGTTCCAAAACTAACTTATTATTTACCACCAAGTGATCCAAAACTATCTTGTAAAAGAGTTGTTTCAAAACATTGCAAATTATGCTACCTTTGTTGGAACAAAAATTTTCCATATGTATTGTATTTGCTTTTCTAATAGAAGCCTTTTTAACCAACTTTGACTTATATATATTAGACTTTCTGTATTCTTTATAAGCTAATAACAAATGTTTGAGAACCACCACAGATTTTACCTCTAAATACACCAAATCAGCAAAATTGCAAGCCTTAGTATCATCTAAAATTGACCATATTTTTGCAAGATGATTAACCTCAGACATGTTGTCAGAGTTAAATGTTTTAACAATTTTGGCAACCAACAATTCCAAACCAAAAAACTTAGAAAAATGTTGATTTCTTGAACACTAAAATTCACTAAACCAATGTTTTGAAAATATTTCATCAGCTGACTCCACTATCATCTTCTTCAAAATTGCTTACATACTATTTAAATTACCACAGAATATGGCATCAGAGAATTTATTAACAATTATTAAAAGCTTGACAGAAGAACAGTCCCTAAATTCAGCCTATTTGAAGCAATTAGTATTCTTAATTTTAAACTTCCAATAATCTCTGTTAGTCTGTTTGTGCAGACTATTCAAATAAACATTTAAGAGCCCACTCAAGTCAATCAAAACCATAATGACATTGTAATTAGTATTGAAAAAACTGAAAACAAAGCAGACCTAATGATTGGTGACTGCAAATAATAAATTCTCACTGATAAAAATGTGATTAATTGTTTTTTCAACTCCTCTGAAATTACTCTATGTAAGAGTTTTCACCAAATGATGGATAGCAAATAAATTAATCAAACTCAAACCCAAACAGAACTTATAACTTGCACTCTTTTCAGATCTATTCTTATTAAAATCTCTACTCAAGACCACAAAAGTGCTGAAGTTAACAGCTTTTGCAATCAGAGAGTTCACCTCCAAAGTTTGATCAAACCTAGTTTCAGGAAAAACACCAGCATACAAACTCAAAATTGTAATTAAAAGCTTGCCTTTAAATAACAGTCACACTGAAATAATCCAACCAGGAATTTCTTCCACTTTAGATACATGACAAGCCAATAAATTGTTCATAATTATGACCACTCCAGCATCAAGAAATCTTTTGTCCAAACCAGATATAAAAACACATACATCTTTAAACTTATTGGCAATTCATGGCTTGACACTAGACCACAATTTAGTTTATGTAACAAAAGACACAAAACTACCAGAATTTACATGCCAACAGACAATATCCACTTGCTTCATAGGAATATTGATACTTTAGACATTACATATAGTAAATTTCCATATCAGACCACTTATTAGAACAAAGAATGTAACAAAGAACCCAAATTAGAGCACAAACAATTCAATCTAGCCAACACTGAACTGATTGACACTTCCAAAGACACCATTTTTATTTCCAAGCCACCCATCTTATTGGTTAGCACTTTTGAGCTACTCAAACTGGACACAACATTATCAATAACAGAGAGAGAAAAAACTGGTGATACCAGTGCATCATCCAAAGTCATATTTGATTCTAAACCTAAGATTAAAGACTCAGAACCAATAGGAAAGAAAGCAAGAACTGAGGACACCAAAGGTATTAATTCTACTAAGCTTAGCTTTTTCAAAATATCAGAAACTTGATCCATCAAATGCTTCAAAGAGCACTTCAAGAATGCCAAATGATCATTTAAACTAGAGATCTTAAAAAAGATAGAATTTGACAAAAAAGATTTTACACCTGGAAGTAAACCAACACCAGAAGCAACAAAATAAATCACATGAAAAGAAGGGCCACCAGTAACTTGGGCCCAAGTTTTTCTGCCAAAAAAAACTGGGTAAATAATTGGTGTTTGCTTTCTCTTATATATATTGGCCAAGTGAACTTAATCTTAAGAAGTTACTACCTACTTACTATATATACCAGAATTCTTACCTATTAAACATACATCAGAAATATGACTAAGTTGTTTACACTTAGCACAACAGGCCAAAGAAAAACCTGTCCAGCACAAATTTACATCTTTGAAAACTGGCAAAAAACCAATAACAGCATTTTTTGACTTTTTATTACCAAAACAAATGACAACACTTTTATTGTAAACATATAAAACCGGATTATGCCCAATAAAACAAATTTGACAAATCATGAGCAATAGTACCAATTAGAAAAGTGTAAAGCAGAGCCCAATGCCAATTCTTATTTATCCATGAATCTTTATTATTAATGGCTAGAGCTATCTGCACAAAATCTTTACCCACAAAAACCAACTATTTAGAAGTAACTAAACTGGTCACTTTTAAAAATTCAAACTCAATCAAGGCTTTCTGCCAAAGACCAATTAGCTATAGTCTGATTGAATTGATTTTACCAAATTTAGAAAAAACCACTTCTATTGCCAATTTGGAAAGATTTACTGGGATCTCTTTGACAATTATTTTCCAATTGGTACAACCAATTGTTTTTTTTACATCATTATTAACTAAAATTTTTTCACAAATTGCCAAATCTTTTGCCTTATTCAAACTTGATTCAGATGTAAAAGATGATCTGATAATTCCTGGGAATTTTGAGAGAGTAGAAGCTCCTCCAAAACCATCCACATGATAAAAAATTTTTTTAATAGAAATTAATTTATCACTTATAGTCTTACCAGATATTGTAGATAGCTTAATATCTAATGCAAACAATTTAACTGGTTCAAAGCTATGTTTTTTCAAGACACATAACTCAGCACGCAGCAGCCAATTAAACCCAACAAATTTAGGTGCCAGAAGCACTAACTTAATATTATCATTACTTAGAGTGTTAAAAAAGAGCATTTTTGGTGGTTGTCCCAAGATGTAAGTCTTTGTTTGTGTCTTTTTTGAAATTGTATTGTCTATTATGTTATTTGTATCTAAAGTGTTGAAGTTAATATAGCTTGTCTCTTCAGCTATCATGTTTTTTAAGTTCTCAACATCCAACACCCTACTTATACTAGATTTGTTATTTTCAATCTTACTATTCCAGAATACCTTGTATTCTTTAGCTTTAACTTAAAAGATGTTGATAGAAATGAGACCAGCTGACAAATTTACTAAACCACCAGTAACTTCAGGATTCTTAGTTTTTTTGTACAAAGAACCATAAGAATAGATACTCTCAATACATGCTTTTTTCTTAGTGCTAGACTGGGTCTCCAACCCAGCCAAAACAGAACCAAAACCATTAACAGAAGTGTCCACTGGGTTTATAGCAACAAAAAGAAGTGTATTAAAAGAAATAACTGAAAGTAAAAAGGAAAAAAGAAAGCTAAAACTTTGATAAAATAAAGCTTTCATTATGGTTAGAGGATTAAAAAGAGAAAAAAAAATTTTTCTGCTATGTAATTATGTGTTTTAATTTGGTTTTTTTTTAAAAATACTGCTATTTGTTTAATTTTAATAAGTAGTATTTTACATATATATATGTAAAAAAACAAATTTTTAATTTATTATCTGGTTTTTGGTAGTAAAACTTAAATATTAATAATTAGTAATGCAAAATCTATTTTATTTTATATTTTTTCTTATAATTCTTTAATATTAAATAATAATATTAATATTTTAAATAATAATATTATGGTTTTAGCTTTGAATTTTTGTTTAAATATTTTAAAATATTTATTAATATTTTTTGCTAATCAAAATTTAGCAATTATATATAAGTTAAATTTTTTTTTATTAGCCAAAAACTAAAAAAAATACACAAACAAAAAATTATTAATAGACTGTTGTTAAATTTTTTAATTGTGTTTAAAATAATAAATAAATTCTTTTAGTTGTTAAATAGCTCAAAAGTTTTAATATTTAAAATTAATGATTTAAAAACTAAAATGTTGATGTTAAAAAATTATTTAAAACAGTTTTAAACAAGTTTAATCTATTTTATTTAAATAATAATATGGTTTTTTTTATTGCTAATAATAACTTAATCTAAAAAACAATTATTTATAATATTAAAAACATAAATGTTTCTGTTAAACAAAATAATATTATTAAGTAATATAAAAAATTAAAAAATAATATTTTAATTATTACAAAAATTAAGTTATATTTTAATATTTAAGTTGAATAATTTAAAAGAGTTTAGAATTTTAATAAATAAGTAAAATAAACTTGATTCAGATTAGGTTACAAGTTTTTAAAATTTTTTAAATATTAGATCTAATAATTATAAAATTAAACAAATTTTGGTTTAGTTTAGAAAACTTTATAAATATTATAAAATATGTAAATTCAAAGCTATAAAGAATTTGTACATAAAAAATATTATTACTAAATATATAAAAACTTTTGCTAATAATAAAAACACTATAATTAAAAATATATTAAAATAATTTTTTAAAAAGATTATTTTAAATTATATTAATAACAATATATTTTGTGATATTATAAAATAAATTGGTTTTGATAAAAAGTTATTAATTATAAAAAATTTTTTTAAAAAAAAAGCTACAAGTTTTTTTAAAATTACTAATAAGATGAAAAAAAAATTGTAATAAATTTGTTTTAATGTAACTTTTAAATATGTGTTTATTAAAAAAAAATTTTTTAATACATAACAAAAAACATAGATTTTTATAATTCTAAAACTATATAAATAGAAAAACATTTTAATAAATACTAAGCTAATTGTTTTAATTGAAATTGCTAAAAAATTTTGTCAAAGATTTTTTTTAATTAGATTTTTGTAGTTTATAACAAGTTTGAAATTCTTAGAAAAAACAATTTTTTAATATTAAAAGACATATTAACTTAATTTTTTGTGTTTGTAATTAATTTTGTTATTAAGAATATATTGAAAAAAAAAACAGAAAAATTTGGTTAGTTTTTTAAAATATATGTAAAATTTACGATTTTATAAGATAATTACATCAAAAAATATTTTAAAAAGAATTAAAATATGTAATAAATTTATCTGATTTTTCAAATATATTTACAATAACTTTATAAATAGAAATATAATAAATTTTAAATTAATAAAAAATTATAAAATTTATAATAATTTAAATTAAAGTAAAATGTTTTTGTCTTTTTATAGAAAATATTTTATGACTCTTTTTTGTGTAAGATAAAAAAGTATAAAGTTTTTTATAGATATTAAATAGAATTTTAAGTTTATTATAAAAACTAACAGAATTAAATCTAATATTAAATTAATATTATACTTAATTATTAATGTTTTTATTAATAATATAATCTAAATTAATAACTATTATATAGTTACACAAAAGATTTTAAACATTCTTAATAAGTGTTTTAATATTATAAACATTTTAATTAATATAAATAAAACAATAATTATTTTAATTAATTTAAGAATTGAAAAAGTTTTTTTATATATTAGTAAATCTTTTATTATAATTATAAAACCAATAAATTTTATTTATATCTAAATATTTTTTGTTAACAAAAAGTTTTTTTATTTTTAGTTTAAAAAAAATTAATACAAATATAAATTTTTTTTTAATAAATGGTTTTTTTATTTTTATTTTTTTTATTCATTTAACAAGTAAGGCCCAAATGCCACCTAGTACAATACATTAAATTAAGTGATTTAAACTAGATGCAAATTATGCACTTTTTATATGTGACTAGCCACTTGGACCAATCAGAGCAACACTATGAATATATCTTAACAGACACAGTATTAACAACGTCAGAAAAAAAGCAACAAGACTTACAAAAGCCAAAGCTAATACTGAGTGCCTTAGCAACCCCTAATAATCGAACAACTTTAATAGAAAGCAAAAATAACAGACTATAGACATCAGGCAATAAAGACTCATCACACATGATCAGTCCTCTCTTTTCCATAAATGATCTAAATTTGGCATGAACCAACCATACATTAGCACAGTGAGCTACTCCCAAGTCTCGAACAAATTTCACAACATTTTCACCAGTAATCTTAGCACCATCAAAAATAAACAGAGCCTCCAAATACCAATCTTTGAACAAAAAACCTTTACATAAAGCCAAATAAACAGAATTTTCTGAGACACTTAAAAAAAACATCTGCATAATCCAAGATGAAAACAGACTCAAACCTGATTGGGTATCCCATTGAGCCAAATAGGATTTGAGTAGATTACCACAAATTTTAGCATCAAACAGACAAATAAAAAAATAATTGGAACCTTCAATATCCTTATAATGAAAACACAAAACACTAGGATATCTGCTATTATAAATATGCTTTCGAACAGCAACCAGCAGATAATGGTATAAAGTCTTTATAAAGTATGAACATAAATTAGCTGTGAACCTGCTGGTAAAGCCAGCAGCCATGTGTGAGTCAGGATGCCAAACTAAGGTAGTACAAACCCAATCTACATCTCTAATCATACTTGCATCAATAATCTTTGAGCCAGGTTCAACCTCCCAACAAGCTTGATAAACAGCTCCAAAAATCTTATGAGTAAAACAACAAATATTCACAAACATTGCCACTTCACCAGTCCTAACAAACTTGTCCTTGATCAAAACAGAAAGTACACAATTTGAGCCAGCAGCCAAGCCAGCCAGCTCATTAGCATGTTTATTACCCAATATGCCCAAATGTCTTTTAACCTTGTACCAAGAAACTTTAAGTTCTTTATTCCTAATAGCTGCCATTGCACCATGCCATTCTATCTAGCAATAACTGCGAAAGTCCAGCAAAGCCAGTAATAATTCAGCAGCACAGACATCTAAGGCAGCCTGAATGTCTGAATACACTATAACAGAACTACCAAAAAGAATGCATTCCAGAGCCAAAATAATTGCTTGTATTTCTGCCAACATAGAGGACACCAAACCATCAACACCAATGCTAATACTCAAATCCAAATCGGAAAAATATGCAGCCACACCACACTTCATATTTTGCATATCCAGGTTCCTTAAAAATCCATCTGTGTAGACATTAATAACACCCAGATCAGTAACAAAAAGACACTGCCTTATCTTAAATACAACATCAGAGACATAAGCATCCAAAAACTGAGAGCCAGCAACAGGCAAAACAACAGAAATAGAGAACTTGATCAAGAAATCACAGGCCAAATTAAACCAATAAGGAATAGAGCCTCTTGGATCAAGTCTTTTTTACTGACAAAAGCTTTTCCAATCAAAAATTAATTCTTTCTTATTATATAACTAATCAACAAATATGATCCCAAATCTTCTAAGCAAATATGAAACACCATAAAATACTGAATCTTTCAGTACAAAAGACATTGAAGTGCCACCCAAAAAATGGAAAGCAGACAGAAAAAAATTGTCAAAAGACATATTACAACTTATTAAGATCTTAATTACACCTGCCAAGAAATTGTTTACCAGACTAGCATGCAACTTGACAGGGTGACACAAAAAGTAAATAGGCAACCAGCTCAAAACTTGTAAATCCAAGACTCTATGCTCAAACAAATGACCAACAAGTCCACCATTATTCGAAAAACTCAACAAAGAAGCCATCTTACATTCAGTCTGCAACTGCTTAAATAATTTCAAGTCATATAGCAATGGATGATAAAGAGCCTCATTGAAGAAGTCCCTCAGCAGACCAGCCTTCAACCTCAAACCCCTCCTAATTAAAGCATCTTACTTAGCACACACATTCTTGGAAACAAAACTAAACTGAGTCCTGTAACTGACTATTGGCTGCAGTATTACTAAGACTAAATAAAGGAATTGTTTATTTAATATGGCTTTCTTTAAAACCAAATTGACAAAAAATCTGACATCTGAATAAGTCTTTACCAAGCTAAACTTGGACAAGCTCTCGAAAGACAAAAAAATGCCAAAGTATCTATGACACTCCTCTTTATGAGCAATAGATATTGGCAGACCACTTATTGACAAAAAAGCATCCTTAATCCTCTGGTTGATGGGGATGGCAACTGTCTTTTCATTGTTAATTGTAATGTCATTGACCTTAAAAAAACTACTAGCAATATCCAAAATATATTGAGTGGCCACCTGACTGCTTCCAACCCAAATTGTGTTATCAACAAAAGCACCAGCAGCAAGAAATGAGGTCATTCCACCCTGAGTCTTCAGCCTGCCTGTCTTAGCAACAAATCTAATATTAATACAATATCTACACAAACTTTTCTGTCATTTAATTCACATAACAAGGGGTCATAAAAAATTTTCCAAAGCAGAGGAGAAAAAACCTCACCCTGATCCAGACCATCATGCACACAGTATCCTTCTGTTAAACCATAATCAGTTATGATCCGGTTGATTCTATTACCATAAATGCTCCCAAAGAACCAGATAAATCAGTCACATATCTTGATTTGAATCAAGCTATTCCTTAAATGATGCTAACCCACAGAGTCATAAGCTTTCTGCATATCCTGCAAGACCAACCACAACTCACAATTCTTTTCTAAAGCATTTTCAACCACTGACCCAACAGCAAAGATAAAAAACTGGGTCATTATACCCTTTAGCACAGAAAAATTGTCACTGTAAAGAATGCCAAATTTACTACAGACCAAGAAAATCTTATTAGACAACAACTTAAAAAGAACTTTATGAGCCATCTCTATCAATGCAATTGGTCTAGTATTAGTCAAGACATCTTCCTATTCATAAGGCTTAAGGATTATTGACACCCAAGCTTTCTTTCAAGATTGTGAAACAGATTCTCACAATAAACAAAGATTGAAAATGTCTAAGAGCATAGTGAGCATCTTATCGTCAGTGTGTTTTCACATCTTATTTGTAATGCCAGATAGCTCAGCAGTCTTCCCATTAGGTAAATTCTTAACCACACAAACCAATTTATTAAAACCAACAGGAACCATAATTTTGGAAAACGCATTATCATCAATATGTGATAAAAGCAAATACTAATACTGCTACATATTAGAAACACAAACAGACACAACTTTCTTTCTTGTCTAGCCCTCCATAATTGTATCAATCTTGGTCTTAACCTTAACAGAATCTAGAACTAGCTCATTATCAGAGACCAAATGATCCAACACCACCTTCCAGAAAAGACATTCCAAAACACTTCTAATTGTGTGGCCTTTATTGACAGCAAAACTCTCTATTCTTTTATCTATAACTGATCTAATACTAGATTTCTCTGTCTTATGTGACTCATCAAGCTAGGAGGCATGATAAGACTTCCTTATCCCAAAAAGAACAGAGCACACATGATTAGACTTTGCACCAGAGTTCACAAGATTCGGAATAACTGAGACTTTGGCATTGTCCAAAGAATTCCAGTACTTTATAAAAGAAATGAAGCTAACATCACATATCTCATGAGAAGCCTTAACAATTTTTGAGACCAAATACTCCAGTTTATAAAACCTAGAAAATTCTTTGGTAAAGACACCATTGAAGTCTTTAAACCACTTTTTCTTGAATATCTCATTAGCCAACAATGTCATAATCCTGTAAACAATATTTCATATTGCATTCAAATTCAAGAATTGCTTGAAAACAATGAAATTATCAGAGAACATGGCAGCATTGGCTGCCATAGCATCTTTAAACTTGCTCTACTTTGTATTATCAACATCTTTAAAATCAAACTTTCAATGATTTTTGTTTGTTTGTTTACAAAGAGAGCTTAATTGAATATCTAGCAAACCACCCAAATCCACTGAAACAGAAACTGCCTAATAATCAGTGTCAAAATGTTCATTGACATCCACAACAATATGATCCATTACCACATTAACCAAATTAGCCAAAACCAACATGTAATCAATTGTTTTTTTCATGCTTCTCAAATTTTCCCATGTAGGATTTTTCAGAACCAGACTACCTGACAAAAAATTAACCAGCCCCAAATCAATACACTTTTTAAAACTCGCACTTTTACATAAACCATCTTCATTGAAATTACCTTCAAGAATGACAAAAGAAGATTTGTTCACAATCTTTGTAATAAGAGAGTTGATTTTACCAGTCTGTGAAAACCAAACCACAGACAAAGCACCAGTGTAAAGCCCCAAAATTAACACAGAAAGTTTATTCTTGAAAAGTAATTTGATGGATAAAAGTCAACCAGGCACCTCAGAAACTTTGTAAACATATTTTGCCAAAGAATAGTTTATAGCAATAGCAACCCCAGAATTCATGTGACCAGAATCCAGACCAAACGTGAACATCCGAACCCTATCAAATTTATTGACTATTCACAAGCAAACCTTATTCTTGAGTTTTGTCTTGGTAAAAATTGAAATCAGATTGTTCATATCTTTGTGCTATTGAATAACATCAGCCTGTTTGGCTAGATTATTCAGACCTCTTATATTACACATCACAATTTTCCAAACAAGATCACTCATTGAGAAGAGAAAAAAGCCAATAAACTCAAACCCGAGCACAAATAGTCCAATTTCTCTAAAACAGATTCAACCAATATTTCTAAAGCCAACATCTTAGATTCTAGGCCACCAACTTTAGTGGTCAAAACCTTAGAACTACTTGAACTCAAACTATTGATCATATTATTAACAACTAGAGAAGGGGAAACAGAAGACACCAATTTACCAACCAAAGCTATATCTGAATTCAAGCCAAAGGCTACAGACACAGGAACAACTAGAGAAAAGACTTCAGAAGCAACCACCAGGGGCACCGAATCCACCAAACTCAATTTTTTCAAAATGCCAGAAATCTGGTTAGCCAAAAGCTCCAAAAAGTGTTTCAAAAAAGTTATATGATTGTACAAGTCAAGACCACTAGAGGAAACAGAGGCAAATGAAAATGTTTTGGCACCAGGGGACTGACCAGCACCAAAAGAACCTGAAAAAACCACACAAGACAAAATACTACCAGCAACCTGAGCCCAAGTTTTACCCCCAAAAGAGACCAGACGAACAACAAAAGCCTGTTTCTTCTTATAAATACTAGCCAAATGAAACTGATCCTAATTAATTACCACCTGCTTCCCATGAACTCCAACATTCCCACCAACTGAACATGCATTAGAAATGTGACCAAATTGTTTACACTTGGCACAACAGGTCAGAGAGAGACTAGTCCAGTGCAAGATCACACTCTTAAAGACCGGAATGAAACCAAAAGCAGCCAACTTGGATGTCTCATCAGCAAAACAAACCACAGCACATTTGTCACAAACATAAAAATTAAGATTGTGACCAATAAAACAGGTTTTTTTACCATAAGAATCCAGCAAATCAGAGAGATCATGAGAAGTAATTCCAACTGGTAATGTGTACAACAAAGCCCAATGTTGATCCCTTGAAATTCAAGATTGTTTATTATCAATTGCTAAAGCCACATGCACAGAATCTTTACCTATGAGAATTGACTATTTGGAGACAACAGAGTTAGCTATCTCTGGAGATTCAAACTCCACCAATGCTTTTTGCCACACACCAATCAATTGCATTTTAATTGATACAATCTTACCAAATTTAGAAAAAACTGATTTAATTGCTAATTTAGAAAAATCTACTGGGATCTCTTTGATGATTACCTCTCAATCTGAATAGATGTTTACTTTCTTCAAGCCATCATTTACCACAATTTTCTCACAAATTGCCAATTCCCTAGCCCTTTTTAGATTCAATTTAGATGTAAAGAAAGATCTAATGATTCTAGGAAATTTTGAGGAAGTGGAGGCTCTTCCAAAACTGTCCACTTGATAAAAATTTTTTTTCAAAAAAATCAACTTATTACCAACCATTTTTTCAGGCACTGCAGAAAGCTCAATATCAAGTGTGAAAAATTTTGTCAAATCAAAATTCCATTTTATTGGGACATGTGACTTGAACAGTAATGACTGATTGGATTCAATAACCACACAAGGAGGAAGTTTAAGCTCATTATCATTGTTACTTATATGTTCAAACAATGGTTGTTTTAGTGGTTTGCTAAGCATATACGTCTGAATGCAAATTTTTCTTGGCGTAGTCTCATCTATATCATTGTCCTCACCTGATTCTGCATAGCTGGTTTCTTTGGCAACTATGTTTGCCATATTTTTAACATCTAAGAGACCATTCACACTGCTAGTAATACTGCCAACTTTGCTTCTCTAAAACACCACAGGCTTGATACCAGCATCACCAATATCTTTTAGGCTGAGAGGGCCAGCAGACAAATCCACCACATTACCAAATAAAGTCTTTTTCAGCTTTTTGTAAGATACATTACAGAAATAGATGGTATTCACATGGTTTTTCTTGGCACTTAAACAAGTCTCCAAACTCAAAGCCATCAGCAGACAAGCCCACCAGATACATATCAATAAAAAAAAGTACATTTGAAGAAATAGCTGACAAAAACAAAGAAAGAAAGAAAAGTAGAAAGCTACAACTTCAAAATTATTTTTTGCTTTCATTGTGGTCAGGGAATTGATGAAAGAAAAAAAAATATATTTTTTTTTATTTAGTTTTAATTTTATTATAGTCTATTATTAATTACAAAGTTTAGTTTAACTTTATTAATAAGAATATATGTAAAAAAATAAGCTATTTAATTAAAAAATATTAAAATATTAATCTAATTTGCCTAAAAACTTTCCAAATAAAACAATCTATTATTCATTATTATATAATTTAAAGTTATTTAATTAAATTCAGACTAAGAATAAAGTTGTTTTAATAATTTGTTTTGCTAATATTAAAAACATTTTTGGCCAATTTTTCAGAATAGATTATTAAATTTACAGATTTTGGATTAAATTTTTTAAAGCTTTTTATAGTTTTCTATTAAATTTAAAGTTAATTTTATGAACAATTTTTTAACAAATATTTTGAAAATATTTTTAACAATAAAATTTTTTTAGTTGTTAGTATGTCTAATACTTTTTGTTTTAAACAAAATCTTTTTATCTTAAATGTACTAAGACTTTTATATATTTTAAAATTATTAAATCTCTTAAATATTTTGGTATTGTTTTTGTCAATAAATTTTTAAACAATTATAATTTGTATTTTAAATAAAAAAATTTTTAGTGTTGAAAATACATGAATTTAAAAGACTTTATTTTTCTATAGTTTATTTATATTTCGAATTTTATTATAGAAAATAGTTTAAATTAAAAATTTTTATTATTTTTTGAAAAACTGTTCAATATATATGTATTAGATATTAGTGCTATAACTTTTGTTTATTTTAGTTTACAAGCTGTATTTTATATAATATTTCAATTTTTATTGATAAATCTATTAAAAACTTAGATATATTTGTTACTATTAGTAATATTATTGCTTATTTTTCTAATATTAATTTAAATATAAATATTAACATTTATAATTTGCTTTTTTTAACTTTGATTAAGATGCAAGTTATTGTTTAACACTAAAATATATTCAATTATTATTTATTATTACAATTTTTTTAGATAATTAAGAGTTTTTGAATATTTGTAAATTTGTATTGTTATTAAAAGTTTTTAATTTTTACAACTATTTTTAAATTTAATACTATTGTATTAAAAAATTTAAATAAATTTAAAAACATTTCTGTAAAATAAATAAAAATCAAAGATTATTTTAAAGTTTTAAGCAATAAGTAAATTAATATATTAACAAATTATATTATATTATTGAAACTTATTTTTTTAATATATATTAATAATGTGTTTTTGGTAATAAATAATCAAATAATATTAGGCAAAATATATTACTTTATTAAATTATTAAGTATACATTAGATATTTTTTATAAAAAATTAGTTTGAATATAAAAATAATAACTTTTTTGTTTATTAGTAATATTAATTAATATTTTATTATTTTATTATAGTATTTTAACTTTTATATAATTACAAGTAAATTTATTATTAATTTACAAATTTACATAATAAAAACTTTATACAAAAAATTATTAATTATTATTTAAAAATAATTATATAATAATAAATATTTTAATATATTATATATATATTATAAAAAAATAAAGTTTTCAAATTATGTTTTTATTTATAACTTAAATTTATTTGTTTGTTATAAGTTATTAAGTAAATAGTTTTTTCATTAAAGTTTTCAATTAATATGAGTTTAGTATTATTAGCAATATTTTAAATATTGGTTTTGTGTTTTTTTAATATTAATTATAGATAGTTTTGTGTAAAAAGTTTGTTTTTAATAAATAGTTAATAAAAAATTAAATGGTTTTTATACTGCTAAAAATACTATATTAAAACCAATTAATTGTATATGTAGTTTAATTATTGGATATAAAGATTATATATAATTATTTATTTTAAAGCTATAAACAAAAATAAAATATAAAAATTTGCTTAATAATAATAATATAGTATATATTAATATTGTAAATTTTCTAATTACAATATTTTATAGTATTGTATATTTGCTAAAAATAACTAAAAAACATATTATTAATTTTGAATTAATTATTAATTATTTGTTTTTTAATTTAAAATATTTAATTTATTGTTTTATATTAAATAATAATTATATTTTATTTATTAAATAATTAAAAAAATATTATAAAAATAATAGTTTTTTATTTTAAATATTTATGTCAAAAAAACAAGTTTAAATATATATAAATTTTGTTATTAATTTTGTTTTAGCTTTTATGATAGTCAAAAAACAAACTTCTTTTTTTCTTATCTCCAAAAAATCCCAATGAGTTATTTTCTGAAAAAGAAGTTTTTGTTTTTTTTTTGTTAGTATTATATCAACATTTCTTTAACTAATAACTCTTTTGTCATGGATTTGGAGACTGCTTCTAGTGGCAGTATGTTAAAGAAAAAGGTGTCTAAAGGTGCTTTTTATGGTCCTGCTGATGGTTCCTTTACTTAAAAGAAGAAAGTCATTCTTGGGAATGTTAAACATTCTGGCAATAAGCAGAACATTTCTCTGAAGTCTGGTTCTAGTTATAGTGCTTTTTTTGATGTAGAAAGCTTATCTGGTGATGAAAATAACGTTGATATGTCTGGTGGTAGTAATGGCTCTCTTCTGGATTCAGTTGTTAATACTTCAAAAGCAAATAGATTAAGTACTGGCATAGATTTTGGCTCTCCCCTTAGTTCCTCCAACTTTGCCATGGATAAAGAGGTGAAACTTTTTCCTCTTCCAATAGAGAAAGTTTCTTTTAATAGCAAATGGGTCAATCTTATTATCATCAAAACTCAAGTGGAGGTGCTTGTCAAAAAATTTTTTGCCTTGGATATCAATCTTTTAGCTGTTGAAGGCAAATTAGCAATGGCAAAAACTCAATTGATTAGAAAAATTTTTGCAAAGATCAATGGTTTTGGGAGAGCCACTACCCCCTCAAAATTTGAAGGGATCATCTGATCAATATTTACTTTTGAGGAGAGCATGAGGAAAGCTGCGTCATTGGCCAAACAAAAAGAGATCATCATAAACAATGATGTGAAAAAACAAAGGCTTTGTTCAGATTGGGCTGTGGTGATCAAAGAAATTCCCATGGATATGCCAAAGGAAATGATCGTTGCAGCTCTTTCTGAGTTTGGTCAAGTGGTGTCAATTCGATTGCAACTCATTGGGCTGTGGCAGAAGGCTGTAGTGGAGTTTGCCAAATCGAGTTAAGCAAATCTATTGGCAGCTAAGTAGTCATTCTTGATCAGAAAAGATTCAGTGTGCATGGCCAAAGCTGTGAGAAATTGTGAGACATGCACATCAAGGGATCAGTTTAGGGTGCTTTTGTTTACTTTGTCTGTAGGTACAACTGTGCATAATCTTGGAAATCTTTTGGAAGAGACTAGTGAGAAGACGTGTGTCATTAATCGGTCATTAGAAAGTGGTAATAGGACTCGTTGTGCTGTGGTTGGCTTAGAGTCTAACAAAATGTTGAAGTCGGCTTTTTGCATGGTTCTAATTTTTGGTAGAGTGAAGCTTTCTTGGGCTAAATTGGGTTTTGTTCAGTATAATAAGTGTGGGAAGTTTAGTCATTCAGTTTTGGAGTGTGATGCTGAGATTGCTTCCACTTCCAAGCTTCCAAAATCATTTATAAAGCAGGTTACTTTGGATGAAAATTGCCTCCAACTTGCCAAGTTGTATGTGAAAAAAAGTGTTCCCATTTCTTGCCCAGCTGCCTTTGGCAGTAAATTGTGAGCTCAGATTATTTTTTCTGCATCTACATCTTCTGGTCTTTCTGTTGGTTCTGATTCAAGTTTCTTTTCCTCTGGTGGTCCGGGTTCTGGTGGTCTGCCTTCTTCTACTTTCTCACTTAACTCTGCTTTAAATGACTGCTTGTTGTCTTTGGAATAATCTTTGGGGCTCCTGTTGGACCAAGTGGCATGTATACTAAAACGCCTAAATGGTGCCAGGTTGGTGTTTTTGGTGCCTGTTTCAAATGAAACCCCTGCTATGTCTGTCTCTTAACCTCTTGCTTCAGTTCCATCTGTGGTTGCAAATTCAAATTCCCTTTCCAATATGGTCTTGGATAGTCTGGATAGTCTTTCTAATACCCCTCTTCTTATTGCTACTGATGGTCTGGTTCTTGGCTTAAGCAGTTCTAAGGTCTTAACTTCTAAGTTGAACAGTCTTGAATCTAAATTTGTGGCTCTGGAAGTTTTGGTAAATTCTATTTTAGTGAGGTTTGATTAGTTGTTTGCTGGCTCAAAGTTGTCGTTGTTCTTCAAGTCTCAATAAACAGTTTGGTTTGGAAAGTTGCAACGTGTAACATTAGGGGAATGAACAATCCTGCAAAACAGGATAATATTATTTGTTGGCATAAAAAAATGAACAATGTGATTTTGATTATTACTGAAACTAAGTTGAAAGATAAGATCCATCCTTAGATTATGAGCAAGTTTGATGGCATTTGGGTTTTTACTTTTGGTTTAGATTCTGGTCACCTGGGTTCTGAGGTTGCAATCATTATGAACAATTTTTTGGCTCAGCATATATGCAAAATTTTAGATATTTCTGGCCAGCTTTTTTCTCTCAGGCTCCTTTTTAAAAATAATCTTTCTGTATCAGTTTTGGAGCTGTATGCTAGAGCTTCTCTGGCAGTTTGTTTCTCTCAGGCAGATAATGTTAATTCTTTAATTGCAAGAGTGGTGAATGAGTCCTCTTTCATCATCTTGGGTGGCAATTTCAATGAAGATGATTCTCACAAAAGTGCAAGTTTCAAAAAATGTTTTGATTTAGATTTGGTTAACTCCTTGAGTGAGGACTTATATAAAAAGAAAGCTACGTGGAACAATTCTCGGGGAGTTGTCAAAACTATTGACTATGTATTTGTGTCGTCAAATCTAGTTAATGTGATTTTAGATTGTGGTATGGCTGGTGTTGAGAAGTTTTTCAATACTGATCATAAGGCTGTTTTTGTTTCTGTGAGTCTTGGTGGTTTGCTTGATGTGCAATTAAACTCATTGTGTAAACAGGTGAATAAGGATCATTGAAAGTACAATTTTAAAGGTGCTGATGATGCTTTATGGTCAAAGTTTAAGGATGAAACGGCGGTTAATGCTGCCATGCTCTATGATGATTTTTTGAATGCCAAAATGTGTTCAGATCTAGATGCTATGTGGAATGCTGTTCATAAGACATTGTGTTTTTTGGCAAATGTGGTTTTCAAAAAAAATGGTTCAAGGAATATGATAGTGTTTTTACCAAAACCTTGTCCAAGTTTTATAGATTGGAGCTGCTGGTATCTAAATTGGTTAAAGCTTCCCAGTTGATCAATCATGATGTATTCACTTTACTACTGGAAACTTAGATTCTGCTTGATTTTGTTAATGCTTCGTTGGTAAAATCTCTTTTTCTCTCAGGCTTTCCTTTGAATGATATATGATTTGTTCTTTTAAAGATCAGGAAATCTTATCGTGCTTCTAAGTTGTTAGAGTCAAAATGTGTTAAGAATTTTTATATCAGGTCTGCTATCAATAGAAGAATGGAGAGCTTTGAGTCAAACAAAGGTCACACTATCAGGAGTGTCTTGGAGTGGCTCTTTTGCAAAGTTGTTTTAGATTATTTGGTGGTGGGTAAAGAGCTAATCTTAGAGCCTGATCATGTTAAAGATAAAGTGGATGAGATAATAGAAGGTTGGACATGAAAGCAAGGTGTGATTCGTGATGTGCCTGAGGATTGGTCTTGTCAGTATCAGCCTATGGAACATGTTTTTAATGGCGTCTTTTCCAATGTCATGAACTGTATTAGTTTTGTTGAATTATTTGGTGTGATTTCCAATCTGCCTGATGAGAAAGCTGCTAGTCTTTCGAACATCTCCAATGAACTCTGGAAACATTGTAATGGTTTAGTTCTTAATATGCTCTTAGTGCTCATCAATTTTTGTCTTTCTGATGAATCAATTCCTGGTGTTTGGAAGGAGGCTTGAGTTTCAATGATTCCTAAGCCTTATAAATGGGAAGACATGCTCACTAATACTTGTCCTATAGCTCTGATTGAGACAGCTTACAAAATTCTCTCCAAAATTCTTTCTGACAGGATTTCATTGGCATGCAGCAAGTATGACATTCTTTATAGTGACAATTTTTCAGTTTTAAAGAGTATTACGACTCAGTTCCCCATTTTCATGGTTGGTTCAGTGATTGAGGACACTATAAAAAAGAACTGGGAGCTCTGGCTGGTTTTGCAGGACATGCAAAAGGCTTATAATTCTGTTGGTTAGGAACATTTCAGGAATAGTCTGGTTAAAATCAAAATGTGTAGCAAGTTTATCCAATTTTTTGGGAGTATTCATAGTGGCCATACCAACTGGGTTATGACTGATTTTGGATTAACAAGTGGTTATCATGTGCATAATGACTTGGACCAAGGGGAGGTTTTCTTACTTCTCCTTTGGTGGATATTTTATGATCCTCTTCTGTGCGAAGTTAAGAAACAGGAGAATGTATGTGGGTATAGATTGAATTCTTATTTCGTTTTTAAGACTGGTTGTGTGGAATCTCAAGCTAGATTAACTTTATTTCTTGCTGCTGGCACTTTTGTGGATGATACAATCTGGATTGGTAGTAGTTAAGCAGCAACACAACACATTTTAGATATTGCTAGCAAATTTTTCAGGCTTAATGACATTTCAATTAACAATGATAAGATCATGGCCATTCTTATTAACTACTGGGTTGTAAATTCTTCTCTTTTGATAAGTGGAATGCCTATATCTGTGGCCAAAAAGTGGAAACTTCATCAGTATTTGGGTATTTTTTTGTCCACTGAGAGCCTTTCTAAGCCCAGTCTTGCTAAAACTCACTTGAACATCAAGTTTTTTGCTAATCTTGTGTTAAAAAAGACCATCTCTGATAAACAATTTTCATATTTGGTGTCTTCAGTTCTCCACTCTATTGTGAATTACAGAACTCAGTTCAGCTTTGTTCTTCCTAATATGTGCAACAAATGGAATACTTTAATTTGCAAGGGTTTGAAATCAAAATCTGGTCTGCCTTTGGATTTTCCCAATAATGTATTGTATCATCCCTTATTGTATGGCTTGAAGACTTTTAAACAAATCTAGGCTGAACACAAAGTGGCGTCTATTGTTTGTTTTGTGAATTCAGTTGGTATTTTGGGTCATTTGTTTGCTTATAGATCTTATGACTTGCAAGTTTTGTGTTGGTGTCCAATCCATCTTTTGAGTTCCTCTATTCATATTGGTGTTGGTGCTTCCAATAATTTTTTGGCAGACTTGGTTTGTATATTTCATGATTATAATTTTTATTTAGTTGGCATTGGAGCCAATGTTTTTCGTCTTCAGAAAGGGATCTTTATGGTATCTGTTCTTGGTGAGTCTAGATTTGTCAGATGTCTTCCGTCTCTTCAGTGTTATGGTGTTGCTTTTGTAGATTAACTTCAGAACTGCAGTGGGGCTGCTTTTACTTGGGCAATCTTTAAATGTTGGAAGCAGTTGGACTCACATAGGCCAGTTCCTGTCTGGTTTGATCTTTCAGTTTCTTTTATCAACATGGTGGCTCCTGTTTCCATTATGTCTTCTGCTGTTGGTGGGGTTGCCCCTCGAAATGTCCTAGATTTGATTGATTTTGCTATGATTCACAATTGTCTGCTTAGTGTTAGTACTAATAGTATTTTGGTTTATACTGATGGTTCTTTGGCTGGTTTGGGTACTGTTGGCATGTGGGCTGGTGCTGCTGTTTTTTTTGATAGTGTTGATTTGGGTTTGGGTGTTGAAGTCTTTGGTTTGGTGTTTTTTACTATGGCAAAATTGCAGGCTATTGCTCTGGCTCTTGAATGTGTTTCCCCCTCTAGTTCTGTTCATTTGTTCTCTGACAGTCAGGTGGCTTTGGATGCATGTAAATCTGAGCTGGGTCTGGTGGTTCCGGACTTTCAAAATCGATGCTGGTTAGAACGCTGTTACATTTATGACTTGATTCATAATAAAAATCTGAACATCTGTTGGTTTAAAGTCAAAAGACATTCTGGTGTTTTGGATAATGAGCATGCGGATACTCTTGCTATGACTGCTGCTATGTCTGAACATTTTCTTCCTTTGCATGTGAATATGTGCTATATTTTGGCAGGTGGTGTGACTGTTTCTGAAAATTTTAGATATTTTGTTTATGATATTTTCTATTGTATTTATTGTGCTCAATGGGAGATTGGTTCGAGTTCTAGGATCTTGGTCACCAGTTTGCATGGTGATGTGAACTGGCATAAGTCTTCTTTTGTGTGGTATTCTGATATGTATATGGCCACTAGTTCCACTGGTAAATGTTCTGCTGATGCTCGTACTTATTTCATGAAGGCTTTATATCATTGCCTGTCTGTTGCTGTCTGCAAGTGCCTTTATAATAGATCTTATTCCAGTGTTTTATGCTTGTATTATGGTAAAGTCGAAGTTTTCAATCATGTTTTCTTTTGTGGTTCTGATACTGCTATCTGCGCCCAGCTGTTGAACATATATGTGGCTATCTGGGAAGCACTCTCTGGTTTACCCTGGTCATCATCACAACTTATGCAGCTTATACTCTCTTGTGTTTCTGACACTTTGTTGTGTTTGGCATTTTGTAAGAGCTTTATGTTCAAACTTTGTTTTCAGGAAGTGGTTTCAGTTTTCAGGGACTCAAAGATTGCTTGTCAAAAGGTGATAGAATTTGTGCAAAATTTTTGTTTTGCTTTTAGGGATGAGATTTGGTTGGTTTGTGTAAGTCACCGTGCTTTAATAGAGAAGTGTAGCCTGATTCCTAGAGATAGCTCTGTTTCTGGCCTAGTGTGTGGTCTTTCTTTATTATTCTCTGCGGGGGTGATAAAGATGTTGGGTATTGCAAAGGCTTTTGGCATTAGCTCTGGCTTTCATGCATCTTGTTTATTTTTTGCAGGTATTAGGGATTCTGTGTTGGTTATTATAAATGCTTAGTGTAGTTCTGATTGGCCTAAATAGCTGGTCACATATAAAAAATGCATAATTCATGTCTAGTTTAGATCTCTTATGATGTATTGTATTAGGTAATGTTTGGACCTCACTCATTAAAAGAAAAAAAAAATGATAGTTTTTATTTTTGGTTATTTAATAAATAAATAATTATTATTATAATATGTTATTTGGTTTTTTTAATATATTTTAAACTTTTTTTATATATTTAAATTATTATTATTTTTATTAATAAATAGAAATTATTTTTTATATAATATAATATAACTATTTAGAATTTTAAATTAAAAGTAAATTATATATTTATTATATATAATTAATTATTTGGTTGATTAAAACAATATTATAAAACTATATTAATAAATATATTAATTTTAATATTAATAAAAAACACATAACTAATTCTTAATTTAAAACTAATAACATGTTTTTTAGCAAATACATAATATTATAAGACATTATAGCTAACAAATCTACAATATTAATATATATTATACTATTATTATTTAGCAAATTTTTATGTTTTATTTTTATTTATAGTCTTAAATTAAATAATCACATATAATTTCCATAATTAATAACCAAATTACATATTAATTTAACTAATTTTAATGTAATATTCTTGGTATTATTAAAAGCTGTTTTAGTTTTTATTAACTAAATATCAAAAATAAAATTTTTACACAAAATAATTTTATTATTATTATTATTTAATAAGTGAGATCCAAACACTGTCTAGAACTATACATCAAAAAAATAATTTAAACTAGATGTGAAACATGTACTCTTTACATGCAACCAGCTATTTAAGCTAATCAGAACAATACTATGCATCTATATAAATTAAAACAGAGTTACTAATGCCAGAAAAAAATAAACAGGACTTATGAAAACCAAAACTAATGCCAAATGCTTCAGCAATGCCAAACAACTTGACTACACTAGCCAAAAACTCTGAAGCCAAACCAGAAACTGAGACAAAAGCTGAACTATTAAGTAGAAATAATCTATACTTTTCTATATAGACATAATATTTAGCATAAACCAATTAAATATTATTCTTAAAAGTAAGATAAAAAGAATACACAAATTTTATAATTCTTAAACTAGCAATTTTAAAATTATGAAAAACAGAAATAGTCTTCTAAAGCCATCTATCAAAAACAAAATCCTTATAAAGAGCTGTAAAAACAGAAACATCAAAAACACAAAATAACAAAAGCTGTAATACACATAATAAAAAAGAAGAGAAACCAGAAAGCACTTTTTAGGAAGCTATATGGACATCTAATATCTAACAATAAGCAGAGTCATCAATTTTACAAGAAAATACATAATCAGACACTTCTACACTATCACAATATAAACATAAAACACTAGGATAAAGTTTGTTATAAACATGCTTTCAGATAGCAATAAACAACCAATAATATAAAGTCTTTATGAAATAAGTGTGCACATTAGCTGAAAGTCTGCTAATAAAACCAGTAGTTATGTGCAAATTAAGTTGCCAAACCAATGAGGAGCTGAGCCAATCAACATTTAAAAGCAAACTATTTGCCAAAAACTTAGAACCAAAACCAATCTTCTAATATACATAACAAATAGAATGAAAAATATTACAAACACAAAATAATATACAAACCAATATCAAAGTAACTTAAAATTAATAATTAAAATATTAATAATATTATTAATTTTATACTAATTAAAAATTTCTAAAAAAAAATTATTTATTTAACAATTTTTGATAAATAAACAAATTCAAGTTATTAATAAAAACATAATTTAAAAACTCTATTTTCTTATAATATATATATAATATACTTAAATATTTATTATTATATAATTATTTTTAAATAACTATTGGTTATTTTTTGTATAAAGTTTTTATTATATAAATTTATAAATTAATAATAGATTTATTTATGGTTTTAGCAGTCATATAAAAATTAATATATTAAATTAAAATAGTAAAATACTAACTAATATTATCAATAAATAAAAAAATTAATATCTTTAAACCTAATTCAGTTTCTTATAAAAAGTACTTAACTGTATTATTTACTAATTTAATAAAATAATATGTATTACCAAAAACTATCTAATTAACTGCTATTAAGAATATTTTATTAATATTTATTGAAAAAACAAGTCTTAATAACATAATTTAATCTATTAATACATTAGTTTATTTATTATATAAAATACAAAAATAATCTTTAATTTTAACTTATTTTACAGAAATATTTTTAAATTAACCAAGTTTTTAACATGATAACATTTAATTTAAAAACAATTTTAAAAATTAAAAATATTTAATAATAATTTAGTTATAAAAATTTAAAAATTCTTAATTATTTGAAAAAACTATGATATTAAATAACAATAAAACACATTTAAATACCAAAACAATATTTTATATTTTAGTTAAAGTTAAAAACAATAAATCATAGATTTTAATACTTATACTTAAATTAACATCAAAAAAATAAATAGTAGTATTAACCAATTTATTATTTATAATAAAATTCAAAATACAAATAAATCAAGTTTTTTAAATTTATGTATTTTAATAGCAAAAAATTTTTAATTAAAACACTGTTTATAACTGTTTAATAATTTATTAACAAAAATAATACTAAAATATTTTGTTTAAAGTAAAAGCTATTAAGCATATTAATAGCCAAAAAAATCTTATTGTCGAAAAAATTGTTCGTAAAGTTAATTTTAAATTTAACTAAAAATTGTGAAAAATTTTAAAAGACTTAATTAAATATTTACAAATCCAATAATTTATGTTTAAAAAATTGATTAAAAATGCTTTTAGTATTAGTAAAACATATAATTAAAACAATTTTATTTTTGGTTTAAACTTAATTAAATAGTTTTAGGTTATATAATAAAAGATGTAAACAGTTTTACTTAGAAAGTTTTTAAACAAATTAGATTTATATTTTAATATCTTTCTAATTAAATAATTTTATTTTTATACATGTTTTTATTGACAAAACTAAACCGAATTTTGTAATTAATAATAGGTTGTAATATAGCCAAAACCAAATAAAAAAACTATTTATTAAAAATAACTTTATAAAATATTATAGAAAAAAACTTTATGTTTGTATTAGTTTTTTTTAAACTAAAAATAAAAAGATTTTTTGTTAATAAAAAAATATCTAAATATTAATAAGCTTTATCAAATTTCATAATTATAATAAAAATTTTATCTATATATAAAAAAACTTTTTTAATTCTTAAATTAATTAAAAAAGTTATTATTTTATTTATGTTAATTGAAATGTTTATAACATTAAAAAATTTATTAATTATATTTAAAATTTTTTGTATAGTCATATAATAGTTATCAATTTAAGTTGTATTATTAATAAAACACTAATAGCTAAATAAAACATTAATTTTATATTAAATTTAATCCTATTAGTTTTTATAACAAATTTAGAATCTACTTAATACTTATAAAGTGTTTTATATTTTTATTTTACACCAAAAAAAGTTATAAAAAATTTCCAAAAAGAGCAAAAATATTTTAATTTAATTTTAATTATAATTTATTATTAATCTAAAATTTATTATAATTTTATTTGTATAAATATTGTAAATATGCCCAAAAAATTTAATAAATCTGTTACATATTTTAATTTTTTTTAAACTATTTTTTAAATGTAATTAGTTTACAAATTTATAAGCTTTATATATATCCTAAAAAATTAACTCTATTTTTTAATATATTTTTAACAATAAAACTAATTACAAATACAAAAATCTAAATTAATATGCTTTTTAACACTAAAATTATTATTTTTTTAAAAATAGAAAATTTTTAACAAGCTGTAAAATCTATTCAAATAAAATTTTTAACAAAATATTTTTTGTAGTTTCAATTAAAACAATTAATTTAGTGTTTATTAAAATGTTTTTTTATTTATATAGTTTTAAGATCATAAAAACTTATGTGTTTTTCTAAGCATTAAAAATTTAAAAACCAAACCAAACCAAATTTGCTATAATGTTTTCATATTTTATTGGTAATTTTTAAAAAATCTGCAGCTTTTTTTTTAAAAAAACTTTTTACAACCAATAAAAACTTATTAAGATAAATTTATTTTATAATTTTAGTTATTAATATAATCCAAAAAAGCAAACTAGCTTTATCATTGAAAAAAATTATATTTTTAACAATCTATTTTTTGGTTTAACTTTTTATAATTAAATTTATTCTGTTTTTAATTTTAATAAATTCTAAAATTAG
>JAAOMT010000168.1:43990-61468 GCA_016748015.1 Geosiphon pyriformis | reverse complement strand
CAAATTTGCTATAATGTTTTCATATTTTATTGGTAATTTTTAAAAAATCTGCAGCTTTTTTTTTAAAAAAACTTTTTACAACCAATAAAAACTTATTAAGATAAATTTATTTTATAATTTTAGTTATTAATATAATCCAAAAAAGCAAATAGCTTTATCATTAAAAAAATTATATTTTTAACAATCTATTTTTTGGTTTAACTTTTTATAATTAAATTTATTCTGTTTTTAATTTTAATAAATTCTAAAATTAGTTTATTATTGTTAACCAATAATTCAAAACAACTTTTTTAAAAAGCTATTTTAATACATTTATAATTTCTGAAAATTTTGGAGTTTGAAAGTTTTGATTAAGTTTTTTGTATAATAAACAGAAATTTAATTGATGATTTCTTTTATGACTTTTTTTTTTAGTATGATAATCAGTTTATTTTAACATTTGTATTCTTTAATAAGCTATCTTTAATTTTCTACTCTTGTTTTCAAGTTTTTTACCAAACTATTCTTAATGTTAAATATTTAGTGCTTAATTTTTTTAATCAATTAGTAAACAACAAAAAAATAAAACAAAAAAAAATAATAAAAATAAATAATAAAAATAAAAAATTAGTATTCTATTAATAGCCATAATTAAAAGCTATTAGTTAAATATGATTAAGTATTAGATTTTATTAACATAGAATGTTAATAGTATAAAAGTAATTAATATTTTTAATTAAGTGATAATAATATAGATTGAATAGTAATTAGATATTTTATTAATATTAATATAATTCTGTTTAAGTTATAAAAAACTATCTTTTGAAAAAAGAAGTATAGGATAAGTAGTTATTGTTAACTATTGTTTTATTTCTGTTGAATACTTCTTCTGCTTCTAATATTTTTACTATATATATATAATTTATATTATACAAAATTTTTTGAAATCTTATAATTCCTTAAAAAAAATTCTGAAATTCTGAAATTCTGCAATTTTTTAAGAGAAATTCTGGAATTTTTTCTTTTACTATATCTATTTTTGATTGGTTATTTTATTTATTATTATAATTTTTTTTTTAATATTAAGCTTTGTCGAAATCTTTTAAATCTTCTAAATTTATACTAATATATAAGTGAAATTTCAATCTAATAGTAGTTTTTTTAAAATATCTAAGATTAAACTCTGTATTTGTATTCTAACATAATACTCTTATTATTATTGCTAAATCATTTGAGTTTTTGCTCTTGTAAGAAATTTGGGAACACAATATATTGTTTGGGGTTTTTGTCAAAGTTTAAATGATCATTGTTGTTGTTTTTATTGTAAACAGTATTGAAACTATTGTTGTTATCATAGTTAGAGTCTAAATTGTAATTGATTTTTAATTCTAATTCTGGGGCATATTCACTAATTGGTTTTTTCTCTTTAAGATTTGAATAGATTATGTATGATAATAGATTATAAATAAAATCACAATCATTATAATAAGTATAAAATATGTTAACCATTATTTTTTTTTTGTGAAGGTAGTACTTTGTGATTTGTTCTTTTTTTTTCTTTTTTTTTTGTCATTTTAGAATAAAATTAGTGGTAGTTCATTATAATCATTGTCAGCCTATAAAACTTAATAAACTTCTTAAATAGGCTTTTCTTTTTTTAAACTCAATTAATAATAATTAGGTGGTAGTGTTTGTTTTAAAGTGACTGTAAGTAGCTAGTGCCCAAATATGCTAATCTTTTTGACCAAGTTGTAATTTCTGAGTGTTCCAATTAAGCATGACATTAATTTTGAACAGCCAGTTATTACCAATAAAAACTTAATATTGTGTAACTTCCATAACTAAAACTTTGATAGACATAATAATACTATTGACTTTAAAAGAAAAGTTGTTAATTTTGCCAATAAAAATCTTGATTGTTTTATCAACTATAATAATTTTGGCACTGGCAATATAATCAACTTGGTAATTTAATTGGTTTATGAGTTATTATATGATAATACTGTCTGTTGACTTACTATTAAAGATTAGTCTGATAAAGTAGTTATTAACTTTAACATTAATATAGATAATAGTAATTAGTTTGGAGTTAAAAATAGCTTTACTAAATAACAGTATTTCTGATTGGATTTTTAATTTGAATAGGAAAATAATAAATAGTAATTTGTCTTCTATAACAGTTATTAGTAGAATGTTGTTGGTAAGTTGGTAGTAAGTTTTTAAGTTGTTAAATAAATTGTTTTTTGAAATAACCAAAAGGCTTAAATAGTTCTAAAAATTCGGGTTTTGGATGTACCTATTTTTTAAACTTTATTGACATGATTCTAATGACTGGTTTAAGAAACTAAAGATTAGTTAGTGCATAATCATTGTTAATCTTTAGTTTTGTTATATATGTGATTTTTAGTCTTTGGTTTTTGGTTGTTATTTGAGTTAGATTTTGTGGTAGTGTTTAAATTGGTTGGATTTAATAAATGATTTGTGGCAGTGGCTAATATATTATTGGTGCTAGAATTTGATATACTAGAGATAAATATATTAGTTGTTGTATTATTTAAAAATAATATAGCTAATATAAATATAATTCTAATAACAAATTGTTGGCATAATTCTGAATTTGAAATTTGTGATTAGGATTTTAATATTGATTTTCTAATTATTGGTTATTAAATTTAGAGTAACAATCTGCTTTTAGATGGTTTTGTTTATTATAATGGTAATAATTATGTATTTTTTATTGTCATAGTTGATTTAATAATAATAATAATAAATGTGATGGATTTTGAAAGCAATTAGAGTTTTTTTGATTGTTGTAATATTGAAAAAACTGATAGATTGCTTAATTATTAGCTAAGTATTTCTCGATTTTCTGGTTGATAAAATCACTAAATTGTTTTAGCTTAAAATCTAATTCAAATGATCTGTTTATTACTAAGTTAATAGTTTGAGCATGATTGGCTTCAAGTTCAGCTAATTTAAAATCTCTGACATGTATTACTGCATTTTGGAAAGTATTTAGATATATTAAGTGTTCTTGTTATAATAAATTACTGCATAATCTATGAATAAATTGATTTAGAATCTGTAATACTATAAAGTAGTCAATGTTAATTGCTTGGATTTGGTGTAAATTCCTGTGAAAGCATTCTAAATAAGTAGTGACTACTTTAGAATCATCTTATATAATTGTAATAAAACTAATTAACAGATAATTAATACTATTATTATTGCTAAAGTATTATAGAAATGCAGTTTTAAACATATTAAAATCTTGAAATTTGTTTACAAAATTTTAATACTACAAATTGGCAGTATTTTGGAAGAAATAAAAAATAGTTTAAAAGACTCTGGTATTATCTCATCTGTTATCTGTAATGATTTTTTTTATATTGTTTAGTTATATTTGGACATTGTTTTTTTTGTTGGTAAATTTTTTTAGTTTGGTAATGGGTACATATATTATTAATATAAATTGTTGTTTTTATGAACAATTGGTACAACTAGTGAATTGATCATAATAATTAGAAATAAAGTTTTGCTGAAGAATAGAAGTAAAATTTGGATTGTTTAGATTTGGCTGGATTTGAACAATCAAAATTATAATTTCTGGATTAATTAAAATCAGATTTTGATTATTATTTCTCTAATTATTGTCTTTTTTTCTTCTGATTCAGTATTTTTTCAATAATTAGTAGATTCGAAATTTGGTTAAAATAGCAGTAATTAAAGTTCTAATGGTGTTGTTGGTTACAATTTAAATTTTTCAAAAAAATTGCCATAGATTTTTAATAATTTGGCTTTCTCTTAATTATTTTGGAAAAGTATTCTAAATAATAATGTTTTTCCAATTAATAGTGATATAGATTTTGATAATATGTATATGATAATATAACAGATAAATAAGTAAAATAACTTTTGGTTTCTTTCAAGTAGGTAGTTGTATTTTCTTTGATGTTTCTGCTAAAGTTTGTAATTTTTTTTTGTCTGTAAAGATAATAGAAAATTTTTGTTAAGTGTAATTCTTAATTTTTCTGTTTATTTATTTGATTAGTGGTGTAAACAGATAATTTGGTAGAAGTGTAGTGTTTTGTAATAGTTCATTGTAGAAATTTCTAAGGACAGCTTCTGGATTTTCTTGGTTTTTTAAGTAGAATTTAATTTTTTCATTAACATAAAAATTAAAAGCTGATTCTGTTGACCAATAGTTATTTGTTAATTCAAAGTAAATTTAATAATATTGAAATAAAAATTTCGTGAATTCTAAATAATTTTTTCTTATAATTTCTTAGTTTGCTATTTTTCTGAATAGTTAATGTTGATGCTAGTTTTTTGTTAGATTATACTTTACAAAAAGCATTAAATATTACAGATAATTAATTGAAATATTAAAACAAATAATAAATCTATAACTTAGTGCTTAATAACTAGAAATGTTGGTAATTTTTAAAGATTTTAGAATCTAAAGGTTTTGGTTGAATTCTTTATATAATAAAAAAAGATTTAATTGATGGTTTTTTTCATGAATTTTTTTTTAGCATAGTAACCAGTTTATTCTGACAATTATGCTCTTTTGGTAAGCTATTTTTAAATTCTATTTTTGTTCTTAAGTTTTTTATTAGGCTATTTTAACATCAAATATTCAGTTTTTAATTTCTTTAATTAATTAGTAAACAACAAAAAAACAAAACAAAAAAAAAGAAAAAAAAGAAAAAAAGAAAATAAAAAATTAATATCCTGTCAATAGCCATGATTAAGAACTATTAGTCCAATATAATTAAGTCTTAGGTTCTATTAATATAAAATATTAATAGTATGAAAGTGATTAATATTTTTAATCAAGTAATAATAATATAAATTAAATGATAATTAGATATTTTATTAATATTAATATAATTCTGCTTTAAGTTATAAAAAACTATCTTTTAAAGAGAAAAGTATAGGATAAGTAATTATTACTAACTACTGTTTTATCTCTGTTAAATACTTTTTCTGTTTCTAAAACTCTCATTATATATATATAATTTATGTTATATAAAATTTTTTAAAAGAAATCCTGGAATTCTGAAATTCTGCAATTTTTCAAAAAAAATCTTAAAATTTTTTTTTAATATGTCTATTTCTGATTAGCTATTTTACTTATTATTATAATTTTTAATTTCTATAAGTAACAATACTTAATAATAGTATTTTTAATACATAAATTTTTAATAATTTTGAATTTATATATCTTATTATATTTATAAATTTTTTTAAACTAAATCAATAATTATTTGACTTATAAATACTATATTTAATATTTAATTATTTTTGAAAATTTGTGATCATATTTGAATTATGCTTAATTTATTTATCTATTAAAATCTTAAATTTTTCCAAATTATTCAACTTAAATGTTTTTAAAATCTTAAAAACAAGTAATTTTAATTTATAAAATATAAAAAATATAATATTTTTAATCAAATTTTTATTAAAATTATTTTTTAACAATATAATAACTATTGTATTACACAAAATTTTGTTAAAAATTATTTATATATTATTGAAATCTAAAAAATTTTTACTAGTTTTAAAATTATTTTTATATATAAAATAATATTTGATAACAAACTGCTAAACTTTTTTATGCTTTTTTATTAATATTAATGATTTTATATTTTTATTTATTTCTATTAATTTATTTATACACAAAATTAATTTAAAAATCCAAAAGATTTTTTAATCTAATGTTTACTAATAGTGTTAAATAATCTGTAATAAAGAATTTATTTGATTTGTAAATTTATTAATTAAGAATCAAGCTTTAAAATTTATTATTAACCAAAATAAAGCTTATATATTTTTCAATATCTTTAAAATTAAATTATATTAATAGTTTATGTAAACCAAAATTATTAAACAAATTAAACAGATTCAGATCCAAAAATTTTTTAAAACTAATATTGTAATCAAAATTATTTTCATTAAAATTTTTTTTTAAAACCATAAAAATATTTGTGTTTAATATATTAATTACAATAAAATTTACATTATAAATCTAATATAATACCAATATACAAACCCAAAACTATAATAAATTGTCTATTTTAAACAATAATAGAATTAATAAAAGCTTATTAAAAATCTTAAAAATTTTTAAAACATGTTTAGTTAAACAATTATTTATTATTATTGCCATTTTAATATTTAAAAATTCAGAATTCAAACCAAATATAAACCTTTTAAATTTAATAGCAATTTAAGATTTAATGCTAAAATAAAACTTAGTTTTTGTAATAATTAAAAAATCGTATTTTAATTTTTAATAATACTTAATAATAATATTTTTTTTAATAAAATATTTATGTTTTTAATATTATATATAGTTATTTTTTAAATTAAGTTATATATTAGAGACAAAAAGCGAATACTATATTATTATTTAAACAGATTAAATTTAAAATTGTTTTTACTGACTTATTCAAAACCAATATATTGGTTTTAAGATTACTAATTTTAAATGTTAATATTTTTAAATTATTTGTAAACAGCTTTTAAGACTTGTTTACAATAGACATAACTTGGTAAATTGGTAATATTTTATTTACTTTATATTTAAATTAAAACTATTCACTAATAGAAATAGACCAAAAATATTTTTTGTAGATATATTTTCTTAGTTTCAAATAAATAAAAAAGAAAAAAAAATCAATTTATGCAAAATACGAATATTTAATTAGCAGAAAAATCTAAAAATTTTTTTAGAATATTTAAATAATAATTTAAAGCCAAAGCCATAAAATTATAAACCAAAATGTTAAATAAATCTTTTATTATTAAAAATTTTTTGATAAAAAGTAGAATTTGCACCAATAATTACTAAAACTTCTGTTTTGTTATCAAAAAAAATTAGATAAGAAACAGAAACATGTTTTTTTGCATATATATATATATATAAAATATTATTTGTTTAAATTAAAAAGAGATTTTTTATTATAATTAAACAATTTTTTACTAATTAAATAATTTTTTAAAACATAACTAAATTGTTTATTATTAGTATACAAAAACAATATTAAACTAATTTAAAATAAGTTCACATCTTTATAAACTAGAATTAAATAAATAGTAATATCTTTAAATATAATTAAATCAAAATACATTATAATATAGCAAACTTTAATATATATAACCAAATTACATATTATAACACAAAATTTTTCCATATAATATTAGTAAATTTAAAAAATTATAAACCATAATATTAATAAAAAACATATATAAAAGTATATAATATTAGTTTTTTAAATTTCATGTTTGTTTATTTATATTAATTTTAATAATATATACAAAATGTTTTTTATAAGTATTAACTATTTAAAAATAATTAAATTAGTAATATTAATATTTTCAAATTCAATTAATATTTTTTATTATAAATTAATAAGTTATATTTTGATTGTTTTTATCTTATCAAAATTAGTCAATACCAATTTTAATATTAATTTAAAAAAATTAACTAGAATTTTTTTGATTATTATTTCTATATCTAATCTAATATTAATCTATTTTTATTATTATTATGCAATTTACGAGTAAAGTCCAACTGCTATCTAGTACAAAGAACCAAACTAAGTGGAATACACTAAATGCAGCTCATGTATTTACTATATGTGGCCAGTCACTTAAGCCAGACAAGACAACACTATGTATCTATACTAACAAAAGCATTACTATTCAAACCAAAAAAAAAGAACACAATCTGCATCTACCAAAACTGTATATTTTAAATAAGTGTTTACTAAAATTTTTTTATTAATAAATAATTTTTTAGCTTAATTAAATTTAAATTTAAAAAAAATAACAACTAAATAATTTTGTGAAATTTTAAAAGAATTAAAGTCTTCTTAAACATATTTACTTAATAAAACAATTTTTTTTTTATTTTTTTTATTTTTAATAAACGAGATCCAAATACCACCTAAACTATGATACCACAGAAGAGATTACATTATAGGCATAAATCATGTGTTTTCTACATGTGATCAGACACTCGGCTCAATCAAGGACTCACTACGCTGAATCAAAAGTAGGTGGAAATAATCCCAACCCACAAATTCTCTCAATGATACCATTCAGATTCCTAGAGTCAAAAATAAACTCACTAAGAAACAATCTAGTAGACTCAATATTGCCTCTGGTTTTAGCACCAGACATACACCACAAAGCAATAACATGTTCAATAGTGTCCTCACTTAAAAAGGAAGGCTTAGCAGCCAGCATACCATCATAATTCATATCACCAAAGTCAACCTCAAATCTAAGACAAGCAATGTCCTTGAAGATCTCAACCAAGAGATTAAAAAAATTGTTAGCAGCACTCTTCATAGTAATGAGATCTTTCTCAACCTGAACAGCCTTAGCAGCATTATCATCAAGAAAATGAGACACTAAAGTAATCAAAGAACCAACAGGCTCAACAATAGACTTAACCAGAGCAGCCAAATCCGAAATCTGCTTTTCCAAAGAGTTCAATCTAGAACCAACAGCAGGATCAACAACAGAAGCAGCCAAAGAAGCCACCAAAGGAGGAAACTCAGAAAGACCAGAAGGAGCAGCAGTTTTGGCATATAAAGTAGAACTCACAAAACAAGACTTGAAAACCTTGGGAACCTTGGAAGTGGGGGGTGGGGAAATCTTGCAATCTATAACCAGATGACCCATTTCTTGACACCTAAAGCAGCGTTGGCAGCCAGGAGTTTTCCACCAGATACGGCATTTCCTTAGAGTACCAGTCTTGACTACAGCAGAATTCAAATCATCTTGAGAGTCAAATGTAACCAAAGCGAACTGGGAACAATGACCAGAATTAGGAGAACGAGGGATGAAACATGTACGACCACCAATTTGAGAAATCATATCACTGATTTCAAAGACAGTACAACCAGGGGGAAGATTGACCAATTTGGCCTTAAACTTATCACGAGACAAAATAGTCTTATTTTGATTTACCAAAGGGAGGATTCTAACACTATCCTTGCCCACCAAGACTGACCAATGCTTCAAGGCAGACACAACAGAGTTTAACTTTTCAAAATAAACCACCACATACTGCCAAATGCCAGCAGGCTTCAGTACAACATGGGCGACACTACCAAACACACTGAGAGCCAACTTAATGTCAGCAGCAGACACACCCAAAGGCATATTACGCAGCACAACAGCAGCAGAAGAAGAACCAAATTCAGAAACCACCAAAGACTTGGCAATTTTAAGAGTGGCCAAATGAACAGAGCCTGTAAGCTTAACCAGAAACACAGCTTCCAAAGACTGTTGAGAAGCAAACTCCATACAGAAAAGCTTCACATTGTCTTTTGAAACAGATTTGGCACTCAAGAAACCATGTACAGACTGAAAAACAGTCTTAACATAAGCCAATTTGGTCTTGAAAGTAGCACCAGGCACCAGAGTGGAGGCCACCCACCCAGCAAACCTTTGATGACTAGTAATAGTTTCCCAAGCACCACCAAAAGTAGCACTAAAAACTAGAGAAGGAGATAAATCAGTTTCCATTTGATCAGCCCAGTTCTCAAAAACAGGTGATCCAACAGGAGGAGATTGTTTTGCTTCTAAAACCGGCAATGATCTGCCGAAAAACACCACATTTGGTAACACAGCCAGTGGTTGATCTTGGCCCATCTTAGATAACGTGCCAGATGATGCTACTGAGATCTCATCTAGGATCTCATTGGGAACCACAAAGGGATTCGGTGTGACAATAGCAGAGGCAAGTGACTGCCCCTACTTTTCTGAACTTTTGGTTTTTTTGACCATTTTTTTTGAAGAGGTGGTGCCAGAAGCACCAGGTGTTAAGTCTATAAAGAGGAAGACCAGCTTATTTACTGGTCTATTATTAAAAACTTTTGGGCTCTTAGTCGGGATGGAGGCAACACTGGGACTAACCCAAATATGTCTCTTTGAAAGAACTTTGACTGGTGAAAAACCAGCCAAAGATGGGGAAGTTGATACAGTGGCTACCAAAGGCAGCTTTTCACGATTACTGGGTAAGAAGAAGGCTTCTAAAACGTTTTGCCTAATTGCTTCTACAACAGAAAGAGCTCCTCTGGTTGAAATTTTATTAGATATCTTAGGACAGATATCAGGTGCAGCCTTTTTACCCTTAGCTCTGGTCATGGTCATAAAATTAAGGAAACAAAGAGTTTATGTCCATTATTTTATTTATTTCTAATTTTTTTACAATCTTAAATTTATTATTTAGATTTTTTTTAATTAACAAAGTATTTTAAATCTTTCTAATAATAAAAATCAATAAAAAAAATTTATAAATTTATTATAACTTATAGTATTAATAACAAAAAAATGTAGTATTTATAATATATTATATATTATAATTTTAATTTTATGTAGTATTATAAATAGATTTTTTAATTAATTATTAATAGATAATTCTATAACTTGGTACTTAATTAGATAACTATTGTACTTTTAAGATTTTGAGTTAGAATTTTTTGTATAATAAACAAAAATTTAATATAAATATAATTAATAATTAATATTAGTTTTTTTTATTTAGTAACTAATTTATTCTGGTATTTGTATTTTTTTAATAAGTAATTCTAGTTTTTATAACTATATCTATAGTTTTTTTGGCATTTTTTATTAAATAATTTTTAATATTATAATATTAATACTTTTTTTTAATTAATTAGTAAATAAAAAAAACAATAAAAAGAAAAAAATAATTAAAATAAAAATTAGTATCTTATTAATAGTTATAATCAAAAACTATTGTTTTTATAGTATTAAGTTAATAAATTGGATATTAATAGTATCAAATATAAAAAGTATTTGGATTTTAACATAATAAATCGAAGTTTATAAATAAGTTTTTTAAATTAGTTATAATTTGATTAAAGTGATAATAAAGATTAAACTGATTTTAAAATAAGTTTGTTTAATTTTAAAATGTCTATTTTTTTGGTTTTTAATTCTTTTGTTATATATATATATAAATTTTTGGCATTTCTGAAATCTTTAATGTTTTTGTTAATATTTTTAGAATTTTTAATATTATATGTTTTAATAATTGTTTATTCTATTATTGATTATTTTATTTTTTATTTTTTTTTCTGGTTTTTTATATAAATAAAAATATTTTTTTTTAATATTAAGCTTTAACAAGATCTTTTAAGTTTTTTTAGATAAGTTCAAGTACTTTTTTTTCGTTATAATTTTGAAAAATTTAGTCTTTAGTTTTTGAATTATGAGCTAATCATTTTTTTTAACTAAGTTTTTATAGTTAAATGTAATAGTATTTTATTATATTTATAAAAATTATATATAATTAATAAATAGTTTTTAAGTAAATTATTAAGTTACTTTTTTTAAGTTTTTTTGGTTAAATAAATGTTATTAGATTTTTAAAAGTTTTTTTTACTTTTTTAATAATTTTTTTTACATAATTATTTATTTATTTGTTTTATTTATTATATAAAATTTTTCTAATTTTTTAAGTGTTTTTATAATAAATATTTTGACTATTGATTATTATTTTATGTTTAAGTTTTTGGTTTTTAATAATTAAAACAGTTGTTAAGTTATTAAGTAGATGTTATTTGTAATTTTTATTTTATTATTTTGTTTTATTATATTCTAATTGTATTTATATAATAAATATTTAATTTTATAATATGTTAATCTTAATAATAATAAATGGTCTAAATCTTATAAAATATTATTTGAATTTAACTAGTATTTTTTGTATTTTTAATTATAGTTTACTAAGTAATATTAATAGTTTGTTATAATATAGCTTTAATCAATTACTATATATTTTAATTAAGATTTAGTTTTCTAATTATAATTTATAGATTTTATTTTTAAGTATTTTTTTAATATAGAATAGTCTATCTTATTTTGGATTAAATTTTTTATTTTATTGTTTTTCTATTTTTGTATAATATAATAATACTTTGTTTTCAATTATAAATTTAAATAATGTCTTTTTTTTATAATTTTTATAATTTTTTAATATGAATAACTATTTTTGTTTTTCTTTTTTAAAGTTTCTATTAAGTTATATATTTATCTCAACAATATTTCTTAAAATATATTTTTTGTTATTGGTTTTATTAAATATATTTTTCTTTTTCTTTTTAATAATAATATTGTTGTTTTATTATATATTAATTTAAATAGTATTATTTAAATAATATCTTGTTTTATTTAATAAATCAATAAAATTAATAATAAGAATAAATTTTATTTTTTTAATTAATTTTAACTAATACTTTATATAATATTTTATTGAATTTTTTAATTAAATTATTTGTTTATAAATAATATAACAATAATAATAATTTTTTTACTTTAAAATTTTGGCTTAATTTTGTTAATATTCTGTTTATAAAGTGAGTTTTTTGATTTAATAATAGTTTTTTTAAATATTTATGTTAATATATTAAATTTTAATAAATAAATTTAATTATTAATTTTGTATTAGCTTTTTGAATAGTTTTAACTTCTGGCCATTTGGTAAAATAGTTTATGATAACAGTAATATATTTATTGTCTTTATTATTATTATTTTAATTCAATTAAGTCAATTCTAATCTAAATTAAATAGTTATTTAATTTTAATTGGTTTTAATAGTTTATTTGGTTTTATTCTTTTTTTTTTGGCAAATATTGCAGTTTTTTATATATTATTTTATATTTGAATATATTATTAATTAGTAATATATTTTTTTGGTTTTTTTTAATATTGTTTTTTAATTAAAATGTTTTATTGTTGAATCAAATACATGTTAAATAAAACAATTTTTTTTTGCTCTTTTATTACTTTTAATAAACTATTTATATTTTATTAATTTCTTTAATAAAATATATTTTAGTAGTTAATATAATGTTTAATTTGCTAATATATTTTATTTTGTTTATTTTAAGATAGTTTTTTTTAAAATATTTAGTAATTATATAATATAATAATTATTAATAGTTTTTATTGTTTATTTTGTTGTTTTATTATTGTTTTATTCTTGTGACTGTTTTATTTATAATAAGTTATTAATATTAGTTTTTTATGTTTAATATAAATATTTAACTTTTAATCTGTAACAATTATAAATTTTTTACTATAATTTAAATATATTAGAATTAAAACTTGTATAAACTTTTATTTTAGTGTTTTAAAAATTTGTTATTGTATATTTATTTATTTATATTTAGTATTTTTGGCTTGAAGTTAATAAAGCAATAATTGTTAAAGTTTTTAAGTTTAATCAAGTTTTTGGATTTTAAAAGTTTCTAACTTTTTCAATTTTATCTTAATTAGTTTTTATGTTTTTTTTTTAATTATATGTTTTAAGAATTGAGTTCTGTTTTTTTAAAAAACATTTATTAACATTTAATTTTAATTTAATATATTTTAATCTTTTAAATATTTATTGTAAATAATGAAAATGTTTATTAAATATTTTTAAAAAAACATTTATGTTATCTAAATAAACAGTTACTGATTTTTATAATATGTTAAAATAAATTATTTTTATTAATTATTAAAATATAGTAGATGTATTTGTCAAGCTAAATAGTATTACTATAAATTCAAAATTTTTTTTTATTATATACACTATTTTTTTTTGTTATTTAAATTCATAACTATTTGCCAATAGTTATTGTTTAATTAAATATAAAAAACTATTTTTTTTATTAAATAAGTTAAAAACTTTTTAATTTATAATGTTAAATAACTATTACTATAAGTAGTATTATTAAACTTATAATACTTTATACAAAATTAGATTTTGCTATTTTTTTTTGAATTATTACTACTAATAATAATTATGAATTCATAAACAATTAAATTAATCTGCTATTTACTATTTAATTTATCTTTTTTTTGATAATATTATGACTAATTGCTAGTATTTTATATGTTTTTTGTTTAATTAGTATTGTATTTATTTTCTATTTTGATTTTGTATTGAATTATGTCAATTTTTTCACACTTATTTTTAATTGTAAAAATATTAGTATATTGTTTGAATAGTATTTAAAGCTGCATTTTTTGTAGTTAATCTAAATTTTTCAAGTTTATCCTGTTTTAATTGTTTTGGTTAAAGCAAATAGCATTTATTTTTATGGGTTCAAATTTATGATGTAAAGTCTATATATTTACATAATTGGTTTTCTATCTTTGAATTTAAATATCTAATTATTGTATTGACTGGAATTTCTACATAATTTTTTGTGTTGTTAATAATTAGAATTCTAAAATTTTTGTGGTTTTTAGTTAACAAATATAAATTGGTAATAATTCTAGTTTTTTTAACATACTTCTGGTTTTGCTTTAAATATTTGTGACTGATTCTTGATTTTTTGTGGTATTTCTAACAAGTATTTACAATATAATAGAATAGAAACAGCATAACTAGTGGATATAATTTTTCTTTTTTTAGTAGTTTTTTCTATTATGTTAATAAGTATAACAACTTTTCTAATTAATTTGAATTTATTAATTCCTTTAACAATTATTTCTAATTCTTTTCTCATTTTTATTGATACTAATTTAGCTATTTTAATCAAAGGTTAGAATATGATTTGTGTTATCTTTTTTATTGGTTCTATTTTATAGGTTCTGTTTAAATCATTCTGTAATATAATAATGATATTTCTTATGTATCCGGTCTTAATTATTCCTCCTTTTGTGGTAATCTTTTTTCTTGTTAAGTTAGATCTAAATGCTAATTAAATCATGGTTGTTGTTGGAATTTTTAATATTAATTTTAAATCTATGTTGGCAAGCAAGCAAAGTTTTAAAATTATGAAAACTTGTTTTGAATATCTGAGACAAATTTAGCATCTGTTTCATGTGCTCTTTTGGGCATAATGCTTTCATTATTTTCACTAAACTATTTAAGTTCCTCTTTTGATAAATTAGGGAGTGTAACAAAAAATCCTAAAATGATAAACACTCCATGTTTATCAAAAGAGATTTCGCTGTTATAAATATATCTGTACAGAAAAAAAAAATATATGAATTTATATTGGCCAAACTACTTTGAAGCAAATAAAAACCCTTAACTAAGAATTATTTCAAAAATTTAGGTGAAAATTAGGTTTAGTGAAGATAATGGCTTAACCCAATTATTAGATAGTGCGCTATAGGAAAATATTGTGATCTTCCTAAAATTTGCGAATGAGCATGAAAAGTTCTGTTCTCGAACAACAACGATCCTAAAATCAGAGAATTTCTGACTATCTAGTAAATTCCCGAAATCATTGGATAAAATGTGAAAGTGGACATTTGATAAAAGTATGAGAAATCTTTCCAAAGTATCAGTATTTATGCTATTGGAGAACATATTAATCCACATATTATCAATAATTCAATTAATTCAGAGTATTTGGTCTCTTATATTTATTTTCTGAGGTCTTCAACTTACTGCAATCAAATCACCTTCAAATATTAAAAGCCTCCATTCGAAAAGCATGAAATATCTAAACAGCCGAATTTTCAGTATTTTTTTGATCAAGTAAAAAACTCGGAGGTAAATTTTATTTACTTCTGAGCAGATTATTTTACTACCCAAAATAAACTATGACTGAGCGAAAAATTTTGATCATAAAAGTCTAATAAACCAAAAAATAATAATTTTAATAAAGATCTTTAGAAGTTAGCTTTCACTATTGTATTCCTTATATTACAATATAGGATATAATAATAGTATGATAAAAAACATATTTATTATTTAGTGTTTATATTATTTGATAAAACTCCAATCCCATAATGAGAAAATATTGCGTTTCTAATAATAATAATAATAATAATAATATTTAATATTATAATGATACCCTGATTTGGAATAACTATTATTCAATTATTTTACTTAGAATCACAAACAAATATTCCAAATTTTTTTTAATTGTCCTTTGTTTTGTATACTGAGATAAGGTAAAGAAAAAAATCAAAGACTTCAAAATATGATTTTATATATACTCGAATTTTATTTTTATTATTATAAAAATAAGTTTAAACAGCCATAAACTAACATCATATTTGCTCATATTTATTTGATAAATATGAGCAAATATGCATTAATGAAAATGGTTAGTCTTGTAAATTAAATGGTTTAATTTTAATAATTTTAAAAACTTTTTTAATATGGTTAAAGATTTAAACCACTATTATTTTTCTTATTTTCTATCAACAAAATTGCATGCTATAAGTTAATAAAATAAATTTTTTTACCTTTTACAATATTGAAGTTAGTAGTGGCAAAATTCCCAAAATACACGTTAATTACAATGAATATTTAATATTTAAATATCATTGATAAGAAAATATTCTATAATAATAAATAGCCCTCATAGTCAAAAAATTATATGATTCAAAATAACCATTTTTCAAATCTCATTAAAAAATATTTTTCAACACAAAATTCATTTAATTTCAGATTTAAAAATTAATAAATAAAATTTTCTTATGTTACAGTTTGGGAATAAAAGTGAAATATTTGAGAAACCTACTCTCTCAAACACAAAATAAAAGCACAAATTTTGTACTTATTAATAGTACACGTTCATTTCAACAATAAAATAATAATAGTGCAAATATATGAAAGGTAGATAAAACGCCAGAAAAAACTTAGAATTTCATTCTTAACTAGTTAAAATTAAACATATTTTTTAAACAGAACTTGATTGTGAGAAGTCTGTCTTCCAAAGAAATCTTACTTTGGGTTGTTCAAAACTTTCATACGTTTTACTGCATGATTTACATGTTTGATGCTTTTCGTCCCCTTACAATTTTTCTCAAAAGGAGGAATTGACACACAAAATTTCAAGTTTGGATATTTCTATTTTAAGAAATTTAGATCATCATAAAGTGTTATGTGCATTGAATTTACGATACTCTATAAAATAATCTATTATTGTATTTAATAATTTCGCCAAAGAAATTCTTATTAAAAGGCTTTGAAATTTTTTTTTATATCATTTTCTTATCCCTTAATTTAATTTAATAAAGTTTATTGTTGGCATCTAAAAATGCAGTCAAACCAAAAATGTTTCACAAGAGACAAATAAAATAAAACCTCAGTTGGGAAGTTGTATGCACAAAACAAATAAAATAAAACCTTAGTTGGGAAGTTGTATGCACAAAACAAATAAGTTTGACACCAAGAATAATACTTTTAGATAATTAACTTTAAATTCGAACAAATTCGAATGTTTGCATGGACAACTTTTTTTTAATAATAATTATAATTAACATATTTTCATGACAACGAATTAAAAATTCAATAAAAAGGAAATTTTTTTTCTAAGCAATACTGGCGTTCACAACTCTAATTTTTTTTATCCTAAAATAGATATATTGACGCATTAAACGTTTCAGAAATAATCTCAATAAAATCGCGTGATTTTCTTTTAAGTTTCCAATAATGATAAAGATTCAAAAAGATAGAAAATTAGAAAATCAGAAAAATTACCCTCAATTTT
>JAAOMT010000168.1:0-30681 GCA_016748015.1 Geosiphon pyriformis | reverse complement strand
CCAGTTGTGTAGGTGTCAATCGTTCATGGTCGAATTGATCGAGGAGATGATGGAAACGATCGTATAATATATGCATAATATGTTGGCAGAAACGAGAAATTTCATCAGTTGGTCGACCAAAAAGGTGAACAGTATCAACATGTCGGTTTGGATAAGCCATTCGCCGAAGTAACATGCATAATGAATCAACTCCAGTTGCCCGCAAACGATTTTCTGTAATGATAACTGATGGAATTCGGAAGTGTTCAACAAGTTGTTCTATCTGTGTTTTGTTGAATCTATAAGCCGTTGTCTTCAATATACTTTTCAAAACATTATTGTCACATTAATCATATAAAACTTTAATCTTCATACCGGAAAAATGCTACACACGTTCCCTCATCAAGTGCATTTAGATCAAGTCTCGTATTGGGAATCAATGGACGTTCAGGTTCAAATATTGTCTTCATTGTTATGGCCAGTTGCTGTTGACGCTTATGAAGTAGTAGCAGAAGTGTAGCCATTCGCAGGCTGTCAAAAGTCAAGTTCTCGGACTCCATATGGTGAGATTTGATACGCGTTTGCATTAAAATTACGTGACATCACTAGCCAATTGCAGAAATAAATTTACAAGGAAAATCATTGTAGCGCAAACTCTGTTCTACAAGGAATTCCATTTGGGACTGCTAGAAGTAAATTTACAAAGAAATCATTGTAGCGCAAACTCTCTATTATAAGGATTAGGGTTGGAACTTCATTTGTGAAAGACTGCTTAGATTCAATTAAGACAGGTCCGATTCTATAAAAACGACGAAACATAGCAATACTAACCTTTTTTTTATTAGTAATTGATGTTTGGAGACTAGTTGAACTTGAAAATTTTTGGTGGACGACTACTCTCAGTACTTTCACTTTTATTTAATTCGAGATTTCTTGGGACTCCTCCTCACATATTAATTGATAAATCTTAATAAGAAAATCATAAAATAGCATGTTTGGATAATAAAAAGTTTTAGAACCTTCTCACAATAAGGCATCTTTTCCAACCTTTAAAAATAAGCAGATCATGTTTGCTATGGAGTGAAAGAAAGAAAGTGGTATCACAACATGAATATGCTTTTTTGGCTGGAAATACATAAAAAAGTCTTCATGTTTGAGATTCTCTTTGATGTTAATGCCAGCAAGAGCTTGTTTTTAAGAATCCAAAGTAGTTTAAAAGAAAATTTGTTCTAATAATTGAATCAACTTCAATTAAAAAAAAATTTTATTCTCGCTCGAGATATCACAGAGGTATGCTGCTTGGCACATGCACATGCGTGTCATATGAGTTTCATATGTTTTCTTTACGAATGTGGTATATTACATAAAGTATCAGACTGTATGCATAGATTACAACAAAGCCAAAGAAGGTGCTAACCATCTATCGTAGTTGTCAGATGCAGCCCCAGCAATAAATTCTATCACAGTACATATCGCACCTACCTGATTGGACATCAGATCCCTCGTGATAATATCACTTTTGTCATCAGTCGCGTTTGAATTAAGAGTTTCAACATCATCTTAAAGCAAAGATGTATACAGGTTAGCTTCTATAAGTAGATTTCATTAATTGACAAAATCTTAAAAGTTTATATGCAAGTGGTCGGAAATCTTGAGTTAGTAGATATGTGTGCATTAGCATTATATATTCATCTACTAATTTGAGGTAAAAGATGCTTAAAACAGATAACAATTTTAAATTGAATTGGTTCTATCAACTGAAATCTAGGATAAACAATACAAAGAAATTATATTAAGCTTGTTATTAAGACTTTAAAGAAGACAGCTAGGGCTAGCGAAACCCATCTGCAACCTTGTAACTATATTGTGCATTTCAAAGAAATCTATTGAAATCGGCAATCACCAAACAGAGTGTAATTAAAATAGCAAAAAGATAATGATAAGCCTAGTTAGCCTTTTTGCGGCTTTGATTCCTACCCGTTTAAGAATGTAAGTGAGGGAATGAACTTTCTAGCGTTTCAGATTTCTTCAGGGCCAGCCTTTTCGGGAATGTGATTATAGATTGAAATCCTTATTTAATAGCAAGACGAACTCTTCAATAATTCTTCTTTACACATACAAAATATTCAATCATGTCTTCAACATCATCAATTGAAAACGCAACTTCACCCCTCGACTGGCTTGAAGGAGCATTGATTGTCATCAAAGAAAATTTGGCCATTTTCCCAGCTAGCAAATATTCAAAAGTTGCTAACTTGGTGAAAATATATCTTGAGCACAATCAGAAAAAACCTGAAGACTTATTCGATTGCTTAAATAATAAAAGTTCAATGCGTTCGATAGACTATATCTTGCTCGGCTTTTCTTTAGAACATGGGATTGGAACTATCCCTAATTTAACAAAAGCATTTTTAGAATTTCAGAAAGCAGCAAATGCAGAGGATTCTTTTGGAAAATTATTTTTAGGTGATTGTTATAGCAATGGAATTGGTGTCTCACAAGATAGAGGAAAAGCATTCGAACTCTATTTAAAAGCAACAGAGGCGGGAAATCCAAGTGCACAAAATAATCTTGGATGGTGCTATCAAAATGGATTAGGAACAACGAAAAATAAGGGAAAAGCGTTCGAACTTTATTCAAAGGCAGCAGAGGCTGGAAACCAAAGTGCACAAAATAATCTTGGACAGTGCTATCAAAAAGGATTAGGTACAACGAAAAACGAGGGAAAAGCATTCGAATTCTATTTAAAAGCAGCAGAGGCGGGAAATTTAAAAGCACAAAAAAATCTTGGATGGTGCTATCAAAAAGGATTAGGAACAACGAAAAATGAGGAAAAAGCATTTGAAATATATTCAAATGCAGCAGAGGCGGGTAATAAAATGGCACAATACAATCTTGGATGGTGCTATCAAAATGGATTAGGAACAATGAAAAATGAGGAAAAAGCATTTGAACTCTATTCAAAAGCGGCAGAGGCGGGAGATATCTATGCAAAAAACACTCTTGGATGGTGCTATCAAAAAGGATTAGGTACAACGAAAAACGAGGGAAAAGCATTCGAATTCTATTCAAAAGCAGCAGAGGCGGGGAATCCAAGTGCACAAAACAATCTTGGACAGTGCTATCAAAAAGGATTAGGTACAACGAAAAATGAAGAAAAAGCATTTGAACTCTATTTAAAAGCAGCAGAGGCGGGTAATATAATGGCACAAAACAATCTTGGATGGTGCTATCAAAAAGGATTAGGAACAACGAATAACGAGGGAAAAGCATTTGAGCTATATTCAAAAGCAGCAGAGACGGAAAATCTAGATGCACAATACTATCTTGCAAATTGTTATCTAAATGGATTAGGAACAACGAAAAACGAGGGCAAAGCATTCGAACTATATTCAAAAGCAGCAGAGGTGGGAAATTTAAATGCACAAAAAAATCTTGGATGGTGCTATCAAAATGGATTAGGAACAACGAAAAACGAGAGAAAAGCATTCGAACTATATTCAAAAGCAGCAGAGGCGGGTAATATAATGGCACAAAACAATCTTGGATGGTGCTATCAAAAAGGATTAGGAACAGCGAAAAACGAGGAAAAAGCATTCGAACTCTATTCAAAAGCAGCAGAGATGGAAAATCTAGATGCGCAATACTTTCTTGCAAATTGTTATCTAAATGGATTAGGAACAACGAAAAACGAAGGAAAAGCATTCGAACTATATTCAAAAGCAACAGAGATGGGACATTTAAAGGCACAAAACAATCTTGGATGGTGCTATCAAAAAGGATTAGGAACAACGAAAAACGAAGGAAAAGCATTCGAACTATATTCAAAAGCAGCAGAGGCGGGTCATAAAATGGCACAATACAGTCTTAGACAGTGCTATCAAAATGGATTAGGAACAGCGAAAAACGGGGAAAAAGCATTCGAACTATATTCAAAAGCAGCAGAGGTGGGACATTTAAAGGCAAAAAACGAGGGAAAAGCATTCGAACTATATTCAAAAGCAGCAGAGATGGGACATTTAAATGCACAAAACAATCTTGGATGGTGCTATCAAAAAGGATTAGGAACAATGAAAAACGAGGGAAAAGCATTCGAACTATATTCAAAAGCAGCAGAGGCGGGTAATATAATGGCACAAAACAATCTTGGATGGTGCTATCAAAAAGGATTAGGAACAACGAAAAACGAGGGAAAAGCATTTGAGCTATATTCAAAAGCAGCAGAGATGGGGCATTTAAAGGCACAAAACAATCTTGGATGGTGCTATCAAAATGGGTTAGGAACAACGAAAAATGTGGAAAAATCATTCGAACTCTATTCAAAAACAGCAGAGGCGGGTGATCTAGACGCACAACACAATCTTGCAAATTGTTATCTAAATGGATTAGGAACAACGAAAAACGAGGAAAAAGCTTTCGAAGTATATTCAAAAGCAGTAGAGGTGGAAAGTACAGGTGCACACAACAATCTTGAAGATTTCTATTGACGAGGATTAGGAACAACGAATAACGAGGAAAAGCATTTGAACTATATTCAAAGGCAGCAGAGATGGGAGTTTTTAACTTGAATCGAAATGGAATTATAAGCGCAGATATAATAATCTTAGAACCTATTATCCAGATGGATAGAAAGCAATGAAAAATCCGGAAAAGAGCGCTTTTGTATTTCTAAAAATAGGATTATTAAATATATAATATGTATGTTAATAAAACTAAACAGAAACAATAAAATATAGGGAATATTAATTTTGAAAATTTTATTAACTCTGCATCAAAATCATATAGGTTTGAAAGGCATAAGCAAACTAAAATGTGTTGCAATTGATAAAAACTTTATTTACAACTATGGATAAATTATGAGAAAATCTTAAATATTACTTAATTTTATTTAGGAAACCAATTCAAGAATTTTTATTATGTATAAAATCTTACCTACATATTATTTGGTGTTATTTAGCATTTACTTCAAATAAATTATTTTTTGATAGTAAAAAACGTTTGTAAAAAAAAATAATGTTTGTGAATAATAAATTTATTGAATAATTTATAAAATTGGATTAGAGTCTCATTAATAAGGTTATTATTGTTTCTTCAGTCCTTAATCAAAAGTCTTTAGAGTATTGACGGTATTTCTAAAAAAAAGTTTATCAAGACATTGGGCAAGTTTAAATAACGTCATATCAGAATAAACAAACCTTACGTTTTGGCCATTCATATAAAGGCATACGATTTTTTTGAAATGGCATTTACAACAACTCAAACAATAAGTCAACTATTTGGTTTAAAATATGCTTTTTATTTTCAGTCGTTAGGTGATCCAAGACTCGGTATTAATGCTATCCAGGTAGACGTTCCATTATGATATATGAGAACTTTATGTGGTTCAAGTGACTATAATCCCCAGTCATATACATCTGGCACTTTGATGTTTTGAGCGATATATTTTCGCCATGCCATTATTGGTAATACTTTGGCGGATCAAGTGGGATTCGACCAATGCAATCCGGTCCATCATCAAACTGTAGCACATGAATTTCATTATATAACCCATGTGTTAACTTGTAACTATGAATGCAGTGTCGGTTTAAAACGGCTAGAAGCCCACTGCCTCTAAAATTCAATGTCAAGTTTGCTTTCCCCGACTTCTGAATCCGTATCTGAATCGACATTTGTCATTTCCACGGATGGACAGACACGCAGTTCCGAAAAAACAATTTTTGTAGTAAATGAGATGATTGATCCTATTTTTGGAACTATAATTTTTTCGAATTTAAATATCGATTATTTTTCAGAAAACCACATTGTCTAATAAATTTTATAAATTCAAAATTTTGTTAACGAAGCATTTACAAAAAAGATCACAAATAGTAATAATAAAATTAAAGCTGTTATTGTTATTGTATTTAACTATAAGATAAATTCACAAACATAAAAATAAAAATAATAATTGACAAAGATACTTAAATTTAATGAAAAAAGATTAAAAATAAATTTTATAGCAATTTATTTTTAAATTAAAATATATATTTTCAAATAATCCAAAAAACTTACTTTTTGTTTTTTTTTTCAGTTTCAATATTAATTTCACAATACAATTTGCGCAAATCTAATATAAGAATTTTTTCTGATTGTTTTATTTTTCGAATAATCAAACAAATTAATATAAAAATGGTATATTATTAATTTAGGTTTTATTGTTTTTAATTTTATATAATTTAATACTTATAAATATTTATCTTGATTTTTACTAAATTTTAATTATAATAATAATAATAATGTTTCAGAATGTTACAAAAAGTAATTTTACTGCTATCTATTATTCAATTGAAAATAAAATTTGAAATATTACCAAATAGATTTTCTAAAAAATAATCCAAAAACAGAAAAAATCGTAAAGTTACTATATAGTTCAAAAGAAGGTTTGAAGTTTAATTTCTAAAAGGAAATAAATGATTAACATTATTTATAACATTATACAATGAATTTTAATTTATATATCAAATTTAAAGCAAAAAATGGTAACAAGTATGTATGGATAAAATTTTAAAACGAAAATCATAATCAGATAAAATCTTTTTAAATGATTTTTTTTTCTATATCAAGAAGAGAATAAAAAATGTTTGATTTTAACCAATTTATAAATTTAAATCTACTTTTACTGTTCAAAGATAGATTTTTTAAAACAAAATTATTTTCTTTTAACTGATTTTTTTTCTTTGAAAATTTTCTATTTTTATTTGTTTAATTTAACAATTTAAATTTTTAAATGTAATTCTCTACGCTAGTTTAAAACATCTCGTCATTTGTTTACAGGATTTATGTTACTGTGAAAAATTTCTTGAATTACAAATTGCATGCATTTCATTAGTTTCCCCCCCCCCCCCCTCCAATAATTTTTTATCATTTCTTTGAATAAATATGAATAAGTCAGGATAAAGGATAAAACTGAATAATATATAATGAAAGAGGCTTTTTTTAAATGTTTGTTAATTTATATTTTATAAAGTAACTTCTTAAAATCAAAATTTGTATTTATATTGTTTCTCTATGTTTACTTACAAAAAATGTCCTTATTCATCAAATTTTTATTCACTATAAATGATATTAGGTCGCCTTTGATAATCTTTAATTTTGAGATAATTATTCGAAGCTAAAAAAAATGCGCATATTGAACAATTAGTTTAAGTAAAAAAAAAATTGCTTGATATAATGCTTTTATTATTAAATTAAGCTCAAACCAACTTTTAAAAACAGATTGCTCTCACTAAGAATTCATAAACTTTCTGAAAATTACATCAGAGTTGCTTGAATTAGTACTTTCTTCGAATTTTTAATTGTTTGGTAATTTGAACGGTGAACGCTATAAAATAAAATATAATAGCTGGTCCCAAAAGTTTAAATTAATTATTTCCAATATCTGGACAACTATATAATGTGGTATTATCCTTTAACTGATCAATGTTCTTCCGCGCAGCCAAAAATGGACTATCAACAGGTTTAGCTCGGATATATTTTAATAAATTTGAGAAAATTCTTCACCAAAGACATTACTATGTGGTAGTTTAATATGATAATTGAGCGATTCTTATTTTTAAACTCGTTATGAAAACGATTAAAAAATTATCTAAAATAAATATACTATTTTCTTATACAGCTCTTCATTCTTTAGACAGTAAAATCAGCTAAAAATTAAGTCCTTATTTTTTAATATGTCTGATTTAAAATTTTTTGAACATTAAGGTGCTAGAACAGTAAATATTTGGACAACAAAACATGAAAATATTTGGTTTTACTGTAATTTTTGGATGTCTTGCCAAGAATACAAACCTTTTTTCTACAAGTATTTTCAAATTCAAAATATTTTACATATTGTATTGGGCTGGATAATCATAAACTTTTGTAAAATTTAATAAAAAAATTTTCATACTAGTAGCCATGTTTTTATTAGTTTGTTTATAACTTGTAAACATGTACTGTTCTATATGACCAACACTTATATATGGTTCTTAAAATTCAAAGAAAAATTTATTAAAAAATATGATTTATTTTGGTTAAGTTTTCTTTATTATGCTTTAACTATTTTTTTAAAATTCAATTGTTACATATTAAATGTAGATTGTATTCTAATAACTCGTAATTAGTTACACTAAGTTAGTACTAGAAATAGTTCTTTTACATCAATTTTATTTATAAAGTTGTATTATTCTAAAAAATTCACTTATTTAAATTTTGATAGAACCAATAGCTTATTTAAAATCTCTTTACTTATAAAAAATTCAATATTATTATTTATTTTATTTAACATCTAAAAGATACATATTATTCTTGAACTTTAATAAATTTTTTAAGCAAATCAAACACCAGTATTACTAATTAAAATTTGGATCAAAATTAGTATTAAGTTATTTTTATAATTTTTATTTAATTAATATTTCAATTTGTACAATATATAATTTAAAATAATATTACTCAAACATATATAAAAAAATATTTTTCTTTTTATAAAAAAATTTTTATTTTGAAAAAACAAAAATCAATTATTTCTTTAAAATGTTATTTTTTTCTATAAACTAATAGCTTTAAAATTAAATAACTTATTTTTAATAGTTTTTTAATTATTTTATTTTATTATTATTAAAAAATAAAAAATTTAGATTGTTTACAACCTTTTAAAAAATGGTTTTAATACGAAAATCAAAATTTATCTTCTAAAACACAGAATAAAATACTGCTAATAATTTCTTTAAAAAATTTTGACTTTTTTAAACTACAACTATAATTATTTAGAAAGTAAAATTGGTATACAACATTTATAACCGATTTGGATTAAGTTATTCAAGGTAGAAAAAATACATTTATTAATAATTAATGTTTTTTTAAGAATTAATATGTTAGTTGAAATTTATACAAAATGGCAATCACTAAATTAGTAACATTAAAATATTACCGATATTTTAAATTTACTTTAAACAATAATCTAGAATTCTTAACAACATTATTATTATAAAGTCTATTTTTTTCAAGTATAATAAACAATTCTTAAAAATCAATTTAAAGATTTTCTTTATTATTTAAAACTTATTGACATGATCTGTTTAATTATATATACAAAAATTAATTAGTAAATATATAAAGAAATCAATAACACATATATAATGCTGTTAAGTGTTAATTAAGAAAATAATTCTTCATTTATCTTAATTTATATATTATTGCTTTAAAAATAAAAAAGAATTAATAAAAAAAACTCCAATAAAAAAATAGCTTAATGATAAAAATCTAATACATTCTGGGAAATAAATAAATACTAATAGTAACTTTTTGTTTTGAAACAATTAAAGTCCATGCAAAGTTTACCAAAAAACTTAAGAAAGAGTTTACCAAAACTAAACTTAATTTCAATAATAATAAATGAAACGCTTACCATTTGTAGAAAATCCTGGTTTTGAGGTTAACCGGCTTCTGTATCTTGTCTCGCATAGCATCTTGTGTCTCGTCAGAATAAAGTATTTTTTCACGGATGGGTTGATTTAAGTTACAATTATCACGAGCAGCAATAACTCTATGTTGAAGCTGTTTGCAGTATCACGAGAATACGTGAATACATTGAGGTGTATGTTTTTTGATTATAGGACGCTTTCATAAATCACATCAAATTGCACGTAAATAGAATCTGTATTATTCAAAGGTCTTTCTCCTGAAATAATTTCACTGGAAATGATGGCAAAGTTGTATATATCGCTATACTTAGTCCAAAACCCCCTTTGCAAATTTTGGGCGCAAGATACTCAAGAACACTATAAATTTTTCCAGACTGTGGAGTGTCATCTGCAGGACGACAGAGTCCAAGATCAGAAATGACAACTATTAAGGGGTTCGTTTTCAATGCAAAGATATTTTCAGGATGCCAGTCCCCATGCACCAGTTTTGATGCATGTATAAATCTTAGGCTTCTGGCGATTTGAAAAATAATACGAAGAAACATGCCCCAAATAAGAGTGTTTTCGTTGTTCTCGAGAAAATTTCTAAGGTCCCCATATTCGGCAAATGGTAGAACCATAGCAAATTAATCAGTTGTAACGTCTTTTGTGGTTCCATAGCATTCAAGGATGTATTTGCATGTGGCGCTTTTATGATGTCCATGAACTATATAAATATAGTTTTTAGTGTTAGATAAGAACTAGAATAATAAGAATCACATAGATTTCTTAAAAGGAAATACCTCATCTGAATTTTCTGAATTTCTCATCTTTCCTTCTCCATTATTACAAAGTGCAAGGTTATATTGTGCATTTAAATGTTCCGCCTCTGTTTTAAATAGAGTTCAAGTGCTTTTTCTGAATTTTTTGTCGTTCCTTCTCCGCTAGCATAACAAAATTCAAGATTGTATAGTGCCTTTAAATGTCCCGCCTCTGCTGCTTTTAAATAGAGTTCAAATGCTTTTTCTAAATTTTTTATCGTTCCTTCTCCATTATTATAACAAACTGCAAGATTATATAGTGCATCTAGATCTCCCGCCTCTGCTGCTTTTGAATAGAGTTCAAATGCTTTTTCCGAATTTTTTGTCGTTCCTTCTCCATTAGCATAACAAACTGCAAGATTGTATTGTGCATCTAAATACCCCGCCTCTGTTGCTTTTGAATAGAGTTCAAATGCTTTTTCTGAATTTTTTGTCGTTCCTTCTCCATTATCATACCAAAGTGCAAGATTATATTGTGCCTTTAAATGTCCTGCCTCTGCTGCTTTTGAATAAAGTTCAAATGCTTTTTCTGAATTTTTTGTAGTTCCCCTTTCATTAAGATAACAATTTGCAAGACTGTTTTGTGCATTTAAATGTCCTGCCTCTGCTGCTTTTGAATAGAGTTTAAATGCTTTTTCTAAATTTTTTGTCGTTCCTTTTCCATTAACATAACAAAGTGCAAGATTGTATTGCGCATTTACATGTCCTGCCTCTGCTGCTTTTGAATAAAGTTCAAATGCTTTTTCTGAATTTTTTGTCATTCCTTTTCCATTAGCATAACAAAGTGCAAGATTGTATTGTGCATCTAAATACCCCGCCTCTGTTGCTTTTGAATAGAGCTCAAATGCTTTTTCTGAACTTTTTGTCGTTCCTCTTCCATTAAGATAACAAAGTGCAAAGTTGTATTGTGCATCTAAATCTCCTGCCTCTGCTGCTTTTGAATAAAGTTCAAATGCTTTTTCTAAATTTTTTGTCGTTCCTTTTCCATTAACATAACAAAGTGCAAGATTGTATTTGGCATCAAGATCTCCCGCCTCTGCTGCTTTTGAATAGAGTTCAAATGCTTTTTCTGAATTTTTTGTCGTTCCTTCTCCATTAGCATAACAAACTGCAAGATTGTATTGTGAATCTAAATGTCCCGCCTCTGCTGCTTTTGAATAGAGTTCAAATGCTTTTTCTGAATTTTTTATCGTTCCTTCTCCATTATCATAACAAAGTGCAAGATTATATTGTGCCTTTAAATGTCCTGCCTCTGCTGCTTTTGAATAAAGTTCAAATGCTTTTTCTGAATTTTTTGTTGTTCCCCTTCCATTCAGATAACAATTTGCAAGACTTTCTTGTGCATTTGTATGTCCCACCTCTGCTGCTTTTGAATAGAGTTCAAATGCTTTTCCTTGATCTTGTGAAGTACCAATTCCATTATCATAACAATAACCTAAGAAGAATTGTCCAAAAGAATTTTTTGCCTTCGCTGCTTTTTGATATTCTAGAAATGCTTTTGTTAAATTAGGAATAGTTCCAATCCCATGTTCTAAAGAAAAGCCGAGTAAAATATTATTTATCAAACACTGTGAATTTTTCTTATTCAAGCAATCGAACAAATCTTTTGGTGTTTTCAGATTGCGCAAAAGATAGTTTTTCACTAATTCAGCAACCTTTGAATATTTACTGGCTGGAAAAATGGCCAAATTTTTTTGGATGACAATCAATGTTCCTTCAAGCCAGTCGAGGGGTGAAGTTGCGTTTTCAATCGATGAAATTGAAGACATGATTTTCAAGCAACACAAATAGATTTAATATTTTGTTATGGGTAAAGGATTTTTAAAGGAGTTTTTCTTGTTAATAAATAAGGTTTCACATTCCTGAAAAGGCTAGGCCTTCAAGAAATCTGAAACGCTAGATTGATTAAACGGGTAGAGATCGTCTGAAACACAAATGTCATTGTCTTGATGAAAAACCAAAGAGTTGAGATTTTTTCGCCTCCAAAACGTATATCACTCTTCTTTATCAGTGATAAGCTTTACTAAAAATTTTTAAGGTAATTTCCTTGGCTCTCGCTTATGTAAAGTCTCTTGGGATTTCAATGAGTCAATAACACCAATTTAATTAAACCATTGTTTAGAAATTGTTTTATGAATTTTATCAATAAATCAACATGAAAAAATTCCCTTATTATAATGAAAAAATTTCAATTAGAGTGCCTGAAATAAAAATTAATTATTTTTGAGAAATCTCATTTTCAAATATTACTTCTAATGATCAAAACAATGAAAATGAACTGATTCTGAGATAAAAGTATCTTTGGAAAGAAAAGCGTCATAGTGAAAAGAATTTTAAAAAAATCTTTTTTATTTTGCTTAATACTTTACATTATAATGACAAAATATCTTAAAAAAAACACTATATAGTTAAAATCTTATAAATACTTATGTCGCTAATGAGCCATATTTTAGAAAAACATTTTAGTAACCTTGATGCAAAAGATCTAGAAAAAAAATTTCGTAACTTTACATAAAATATCATATATGCATGATTCATTTAAAAAGCTACAAAATATTTACTTCAATTTTCGCTCTTGACAATTCAGTTAAGTCATGAATTCTCAAATTTTCAACTCTTTTTTTTTTTTTTTTAAAAAAAAAAAAAAGTAATCTAGTTCGAATTTTACACAAAGATGGAATCACTAAATTGAACAATGTCATTTAGATGAAAAAAATTTATAACTGTACAAACAGATAAAAACTTTTATGCTTTTAAAAAAAAATTATAGGGAGCTTTTACATTTAATCTGGCTCTTTAATATAACTTTTATTCAATTTTATTACAAAGTAAAACTAATTTGCCCTAAAACCTTAAGCTAAGATTTTTAAATTATTTTAGGGTGATGAATAGTAATCACAAATCTGTTGAACTCGGCCATTATATATTCCTCAATTATAAATTGAATCAAAACTTTTCAATCACATTTCACGATATAAAAAAGTTTCATCACGAAATTCAGAACTAACCATAAAATTAACATATAATTTATTCGATAAACATTGACGGGGTCTGTGTATTGTAAAAATGGGGAGTTTTGTTAGGTGATGATAAAAGAGCCAACGAGTTTAGATTAGGTAAATTTATTTTTTATTGAAAATCTTTTAGAAAATTTTTTAAAAATGACTAACAGTCATCTTTTCTAGATAGAAGATTTGATTTTGATTTTAAAAGATCTAAAATTTCAATAAAGGAGATTTGACGTATTCGGCTTGATAGGATACAAATAGAGATAATCAATTATAAGCGGAGACCAAGATAATAATATGTTATTTATCATCAAAATATTTATAATACACAATATTTCTTATTTTGAATTCCATTCTGATGTAGATGATCAATAGCAACTCCAATCAAAGTTGGAGCTGGAGAATTTCTCTAGATGGGGCATTCTCGAATACTTAATTAAGTGTTTCTGAATACTAATATTGAAATAAAATTTGTTTAGAATAAACCTTTAAATAATCGACAATTTATTTTTCGCTGATTAAATTTATCATTCAACAACGATCGATGTTATCACCTTACCGAATTTTAAGCCGAAAATTTAGCATAATTATCTGATTGATAATTCTTAAAAAGAGTAATTAAAAAGAAATAATGTATAAATATATTAATTTCAGATGACAAATCTGGCAGATAGTCCAAAGATTAATCCGAAATTTTTTGATCTTTAACTACTGTGTATATAATTGCAAACTTTCAAAAGAGATTAATTGTAATTTGAAAAAGATGAAAACTTTCAATATAACTAAAAAAATTTTTATTATATTAACTAGTCAGGTTTCCCTGATACTTTTTTTATTTTTGAATAATTTTCAAATTAAATATGAAATATTTTCAAAAAATGAATTTTCTCTGGTTAATAAAAGTTTCGAGAAAACTTTTATATATCAACAGATTCAATATTCAATCAATAAAAATTCAAATCTTTCAATGACTTTCGATAAACGTCCAAGAATTTATAAAAGAATTCGGAATAAGAGTCCTCATCCCTCTCTTAATCCTGAACATCAAAACCTTCCACCTTATCCATACAGAACGGTACAAAATTTGAACGATGCCTATAAACTTTTAATGTTTCATGTTGCACAATACGCTAATATGGCCTATTGCACGGAAACAGTGGATAATTCTAATGGAAGAAAAAGGACTACGCAAAAACCAAAATGTACTTTTTCTGAATTTCAATTAAAAATCCTGATATTATATTGAAATTACATTAAAATTCTTTTTGAAAAATAGCCCCAAGCTTTGAAATTGTTTTTGACAAAAGACATAATCGCGTGATTATTTATTTCGTTGGGGAAATGTTATCCCGTATGCAATGGGAAACTCGAGAAGTTAAATTGGCACGTATAACTTTTAAATTATTGAAACAAGGAAAACTATATTTAAATCAAACATATGTAGATTCAGTATGGAATGAGGATGTAAAAAAAATGAAAGGGGAAATTATTGAAAAGCTTGATCCTTTTCTTTCTTTTGATTTAAATTTTGTTGGACATGGAGTTGGTGGTGGTAAGTTTCATATTTCATTTTGCAATTTTAAAATTTTTATGATTTTTTAATTTTGGGCGATTCAATGTAAATCTTTTTTAATAATTTCTGAATAAAATTTAGCTTATGCTGTTCTCGCCGCTCTCTATTATCAGATCCACTGTTTTAACAATGGTTCAATTAACAAAAAATACTAGTCACAACATTTGGTCAGCCACGAATTGGTGATGTTTCACTTGCTATCTTTCTCAACCAATTTGTGAAAGTGCAAAGAATAACGCATTCAAATGATTACGTCCCTCGCTCATTTCATCCACCACCAAAATTTTTACACCATGATAGAGAGTTTTGGTTAACGCATGATGAATGCGATTGTCTTAACAAAAAAACTATAGAGGGTGGCTATGTTTATTTTAACTGCCGAGGATATCGACCAAAGTGGGGTGCAACACATGGTGAGAATCAGGTAAATAACGGAGATCGCTTGCTATGGTTTATTTGATTTTCAAATTTGCTAAATTACATCTATATGATTTTGATTATAATAATAATAATAATAATAATAATAATAATAATAATAATTAAAGGAATGTAATCAGGGGACAATTGATGATTTGGAATCATGGGCTCATGTTGGTCCTTATTTTGGGGTTACAATGGGACGCTGTGATAATCAAGTATAAATTTATTTCTTGGGAGTTTTTCTGACTTTTGGGATTTAACAAGAGAGGATAAATTCATGGTGGTAAAAATTTTGTAACTGTTATCGTAACTCGAGTATTTTGAAACGATCGCGTTCTTTCAAGTATTCCATGTCCTTGAATTCCTAAGTCCAATAATAGATTGCCTTCTAAATATTAAATTTATTTCGTTTAAAATTACATAAGATTTAGAAGAACCAATTTAAATTTATACGAAAAATATTTTGAAATCTTTTAGCAAAAAATCAATTAAAATAAAATTATTTATGCATAATAATCTTTTTAAAAATAACTATAGCCTTTTCAATAATTAAAGTATATGGCTGTTAATTTTTGAAGCAAAATATCAAATGATTATTAAATGTCAAAGAGCTTTCCAATATTTTAAAACAAACCCCATACTGATAAACAAAGTTTTCAAATTTTAAGTTTTTCAGTTTAATTTATATTATTTTTGAAAATGAATCATTCCTTCCAAATATTAATTTTAAAAAATATAGAATTGTAAATAATATAAAATCTGGCTTTAAACTGATTTAATGAATATCAGGCATGAATTTTCAATGAGTTAGAGAAGCACTAGTATTAATATATGGCTTAATCTTGAGTTTTTTATACATAGATTGGAAATTGAAATATTTTGTTAACTTGGAAAAATATAATAAAAAGAATATAATTAACTTAAAATATTTTTTGTACGTTTCAATGAATAGAATTTTAATTTTTTTTAAAAACTCAAAGGCTCTAGATTTTCACTTTATAAGATAGGAATTCTGTCGATTAAATCAAACAGGGATTTGGTTTCCCCTGAAAATCGGATTCAGATTTAAGGCGAAAGGTGTAAAATTTTACATTTCTAACGTGATAGATAAATAAGTTATATTTTTTTCAAAAAGTATTAGTAAGGCTTACAATATTGAAATTGAATTCTTGAAAACATCAATACATAAATTTTATTCACAACAAATTATTCGAAAAAATTAACCCCAAGATTAATTTGATTGAGAACATCCATAATATCATGAACCAACAACAATCAAGTTCATTTTTCAATAATTTACTTTTCTCCATACTTTCTTTGAGCATACTGTTCAAAGGTAATGATAGAAAGATCATTAAGAGCCGCATCTCCTTCAAAGTATCCAAAATCCTTTGATCTCATCTATTCTGTCATATGAAAATCAAGTATTAAGAATTATATGAAATTAGAAGTTAATATTGATAATGAAACATTAAAGATAAAAAGTTTTGCGATCACTAACATATGAAATATTTCATCATTTGTCAAGTGCGGAGCCTCTTTGGCAGTTTCCTTTTTAGAAAGTGAGATGAAACGATGTTCTTTACCCGTCACTTAATATATGATAATAATGGGATTTTTGTAAAATTCTTTTTGGAAATTTGGATTAGAAAGTTGTGTCTAAGTGAAATATTAAACGTCATTTCAGTTACCTTTGGTCAAAGTTTCGACAATTTCTTAAAAGATAATGTATTCTGACACTTTTTCAATTCCATTTCTGTGGTCTTTCGATTATTTTAGCTACAATTGGTTAAAAAAAAGATTGGAAAACTAAAAGTGATAATTAATCATCAAATATCAACCATTTAAACCCATTTTTTAATAAAACTTTATATTAGATGTTTACCTTTGTATTATTGAGAGCATTAAAAATAAGTATCAAAAAGTCAGCCTGAAAAATTGGGACTTTTATTTCTACATAGCCTTCTTTATAGTAAAGAAATTTGCTTAATCTCTGTTAAGTGAAAAGCATTATTGTAAGTCCTTTTGATCTGGCATCTGCATCAGAGAGTGAAATATAATTGAAACAAAAGATCTTTGGTGAAATTCATATTAAATTTGTGATGAATCTTAAATTTTTTCTCCCATACATCTAATAAAAGATCAGTTAATGAATTACTTATTACTTTTTAACAAATTTGTCATATAAATTATTACAATTGATGTATTTCGCTCCACATCTTTGCTATTTGATAAATTAGCCTTAACCACCTCGACACCTTTGGATGCGAGAGCTGGACCAGGAGCCGAAGATGGATCACGAGTTAAGCCATGTAAAATGTCTCGGGTAATAAAAATATTTGCCTTACAATCGACAAAACTTACTTTCCAGTGGCTAAAAGAACATTTACTACTGAGCAACTCTACTTGGTATGGATTCACATTTTCTTTTACTATTCTATAGTCAAAAAACTACAGCTTATTATAATCAGTATTGGTATAATATTGCAAAAGAAACTGTGATATAAAAAGATTTAAAAGTCATTTTAATCTTGAAGAAAAAAATTCTTAGTTCATTTTGACAAATAGTAAGACGTTGTTTTTAAGACTTGAATTTAAGCTTAAAATCATTGACATCGATGAATTATGTCATCTAACTTAGGGCCTCAAATTTGGTAAAGCTCTATGTGGAATTATTATAATGAATTAAAAGAATTTATTAAAAATAAAATAAAACTAAATGTTTAATGAAAACATTATAAAATGTATAAAAACAATCGTATTCTTAAATATATATTCATGGATGTATTTTGGAAATGAAAATATTGATTTATTTTAGAACTACAAGTAACATTATTTTTAATGAATGATATTCAAACTAACTGCCAAAATTTCTTTTAAAAATGGAATGCTATAAAAAAATTTGTAAATTTGTTTAAAATTTAAAAATGTCTTATACAATATAAAATTAACATAAAAAATAGGTATTTATTGTAACTTAAAAATAGATTATTAAAACAATTATAAAAAAAGTAGCAGAAAAACAAAGTATAATTACAAAATATTATTAATATATATATATATATATATATAACAATTTGCATAGTTTTGCGTAAATATTATTCATTTATTATTGCAAAAAATGGTATATAAAATATTATAAATTTGTATATTTTTTAAACTAAAATAACATATTATTATTAAAATTGGTTAATATATTATTTTATTTATATATAATAAATTCTTTGATTTTTGTTAAAGCAACTGTAAAAACATGAATTTTAAAAAAAACTTTTATACAATTAGAAAAATTAAACACTTTTATTTTCATAATTATTGCAACCTTTAATCCAGTTATTTAATACCATTTGATGACTTTAATGATAAGATTGCTTCAATAAGAGGATGATGAAGGGAATAGTAGATTTAGAAATAAAATTCATAATTTTTTGGAATTGAAGAACTTGGAAGTATTTCATGCTAATAATTATCTAAAAATAGGAAATATCTTCATCTTAAGGGAAAATAAAATTTCTGAATATGTGAAATTTATAAATCAAAGATATTAAAATGACGTTAAATTAATTTTTCAATTGGTTCAACTTCATTAATTAAAATTTGAGAATTCTCTTAAAATTTTTTTTCAAAGCTATCACTCACAAATAAATTGTAGACTACAAAGTAGTGATATAGCATTCCTTTTTAAATAATATTGAGATTTTTAGGAAAAAAATATTAGAGTGATAAAAAAGTTATCCTTTAATAATTTTTTAGGTAAAATAAGTTATTGACACATTTAAAAAGTTGCATTTACTTTCATATAAATATATTTAAAATATTTGAATATCATATTTATTTTGTGAAAAAAGATTAAAAATCATTTCTGCCTGCAATTAGTTCTTGATAAATGACCTTTCGGATATTATCTGAACTTGCATTTTGACAATCCATAAAATCTTTGCCAAAATATGGTCCATAACGAAATTCATCTTCATTATCGAAGATTGTCATCGTCTGAGAAGTTTTAAAGTCATGATCACGACTATTGCATTCCTAAAAAGCTTAAACCATTAATAAAGCATAAAATTTTTCAATATTTTTGAAAAATTGAAATTCTAATTCGTACCGGATGTTCCATGAAGGAATGCGTGTTATAGCACTTGTACACAATTGGGTACACATTTTTCGGGCAAGCACAATTTGATTCATTTTCGATCCAAAACTCTGGTTTAAAATGTGTGTACTCTTCATGTGCTGCTATCGCATTCAATCTCTCATTTTTATCACTCCACTTGGAAAATTTTCTTAATCCTCTCGTGGGTGTTAATGGTAGTAAATCGTCTGCAAGTGTGACGCGAAAAATCTAGAAATTCGGTTTCAATTGGAAATTCCGACAGAATTTTTTAATATTTCAAACTAACAATTAATATATTTACCTCAAGCTTGGAGTGAGCAAAAGCAGTAAAAACTTCATTTCCTATTTTCGGCTGGCCAAAAGTAACAACAATCGGCTTCTTTTTCGGGTGATATCTTGCTGAAAATTCAAGAGCAGCAAAGATTGGATAGGCTAATTTGAAAAGAAAAAATTTGATATGAAAATTAAATGATTATATCGTCTAATTTTTTTTACTTTTCTTTTTTAAAAGAAAGAAGAAACTTACAACTGCTTTCACCAAATCCGGTAAATTCAAAGTCAGAAAAATCAGGCTGGATCGATAAGTTCGTCAAATACATTCGAAAACCACGAAAAAAATTTATTTCAGTATAAGTTTTCCATTTTCGATAAGCACGGCGAACAACCCAGGCACCAGGTACATTTGGGAATTGAATAGCTGGATTATGGGTGCCTCTGCTTACGAATGCTAAATTGGAAAACTTGTGAAAAACGGTCGTTGCAAAACTGAACGTGATTTTCGATTGGTCATGTGCTAAGAAAAAAGCCGCGGCCCTATATTTAACTGATTCAAAAACGAGGTTTCAAATGTATTATTTAGGATAGAAAAAAGTTAATCTTTGAAGAATTCTTATACTTACCATTGCCCCGGTCACTTAAATATTTTAGATGGCAATGCGCTGTCCAGGCTAAATTTGCCTTGCTAGCAAAAAATTTCAAGATATCTTTATCTTGAACTAGAATTTTTTTATATAAAGGACCAAGTGAATTCCTTTTTATGAAAGAGTTTTTTTCATATCTATTTTTTAAGTTTTCATCTTTTGAAATCAGCCAATTCTCGGTTAAATTTTTTTTAGTCAATGAAATAGATTGTGAGTGATTAAAAGAATTAAAATTTGATTTATTTTGTATCAAATAATCATGGCTTAATACTTTTGAACGAAACAAAAAATTTATGAAAATGATAAAAAGATTAATCGCTATGATTTTTGCAACCAAAATTTGGTTAAAAGTCTTTTTGGATACTTGAAGAGTTATATTTTTCTTCCAAAAAGAAACCATTTTTTTGTTAAAATAACTCAAAATTGTAAAAGAATGAGCCAATGTCTAGCTATTTATTATTATTATTATTATTATTATTATTATTATTATTATTATTATATTATTGTTGTTGTTGTTGTTGTTGATAGATTGACGAATTTTTTCATAAATAGATTCCAAAGATTAGCTCCGGAACCAGTTCATTTATTTTTGATACTTGATAAAATTTGAGAATTTTTCACATTCTAAATTAATTTTTAAAATATTTTACCTATTCCAATCTCATTCTTTTCTCTATTGATTCTAATTTCTCCTCTTTACAAAATTAAACTGATTACAGCCAAAAGAGCTTGTTATTTTTGCAACATTAAAAGAGAGAATTTAATTCAAGAAATTTAATAATATATCTAAAATTAATTTCAAACCGATTTAAGGCTCGCATTTTCTTAAGCAGAAAAATTTTATCACTGAACCTATTCAAAAAAGAAATCTTTTTACCCAACCCATTAATATATCGAGTACTAATAAAAGAGATTATTGAAGATGAAAATTTTTTGCGTGAGCTAGCTTCAAATGCGGCTTTTGCATATTGTCAAAAAAGTTAATCAAACGAATGAAAACTTCTCTTTTAGGCGAATCGAATTTAGGGTTATTCTATATTGATTATTATTTTTCACAAAGGGAAGCAAATTTTTTAACTCAAATTTATTTCAATAATTATTTGAAAAATAGTAATAATTTTAGGAATGACAATTTCTTTTATTATGCTTCATTCTATAATTGGAATTCTATCTTTAAATATAAAATACGCAATATGCGCGATATCGTACCTTACCCACATGTAGAAGAAGAATATTTTTTGAAAGAAATTTATGAGCGTTGGCAATAAATAGTACCTCTATTTTAGGAACCCTTTACCAGCTTCGGATTGGAGCTGGTAAATGAATTTGTTTTTGATAATTAAAAATTTATAAAGTTTTTTACTTTAGTCTTCGCTCATACATGCTGCACTTGAATATAAAAGGAAGTATCTTAAAGCATAAATAAGTTTTATTACATTTGGTCAACCACGAAATATTTGTGCATTAAACCGAACACTTGATTCAAAAAGTTTCAAGTGTCACTTATGATGATGATTGGAATGCCTAATTTTTTAATTGAGGAGTTTGATCATGGAAAATCTGGCTTACACATAAAAATTCGATATTTTCCAGCATTTTATACAGATACTTTCAAAAAGAAATTTGGATAGAATATCAATGTGACTGCTCAAATCCAAAGATTTATTTATGTTTTCCTACAGGTACTCCACATGAAAATGAGGTGATTTTTGATCTAGTATCCTAAATTTACTACAAACCATTTTATAGGAATGCAATATGAGAAGACATCTCCATAGGATCAATTATTTCGGAACAAAATTAAAGAGATTCCTCAAATAGTTACAAAAATTATATCCTGATAATGATCATATTTGAAATTGAGGGGCAGTGGTGATTTATTATTTTTGAAGTTGTTTTTAAGAGGAAACAAATTTATTTTTTAGAAGAAACTTTTTCAAAGTTAAGATAAACCGCTCTTTCTGGAATTTTTCAGAATATTAATTTCATTAGGGTTTATGTCAATTTTACACTATGTTATAATTGCCGTTGAGAAATAAAGAAATTCTAAATGTGGTAAGAAAAAGGTTTCTTCTAATATTATTTGGCTAATATATTCTTTTCAGCACACAGGTTTGAGGCTTGTGCTTATAAATTCCATATTTTTCATGTGTATATAATCTAAATTTTTTGTTTTTAGTCCAAATTATTATTTAGAATTTTAAAGTATGGATTATCCCCTTATCTAATTAAAATTTATTACATTTATTTCTTACTTTCCCAATTTGTTAACTGTTTTTTCTTCTGATTTTCACCGTCTTCAGATAATCTCACATAATTTGGTTATCATTAGTCCGAAAGAGAGGTGATTTATATGAAAATCTTATTAAATTCAAATTCACCGAGTTTGAAACCATAATGTTAATGAAAGAAAACAGGTAAGATAAAAAAGTTCTTTTATTATTTATTTTACCAATATATTTATTGTTTTACTAATTTATTTGAGCTCGCTTCACAATTTTTTCATCAAATGTAAATGATTTTAAATTATACTTAAGTAAAAAGTTGAAACAAGACCCATTTCAATTCATATTAAAATTTAGCTCGATGCTTTAGAGTCAAAAATTACATAATACTGAATTAATTAAATGAAAATTATAATCAAAAGAAAAGTTTTGGAGAGGAAACCCTTGTAAAGAAGGCAAAAAATAGCAACAAAAATAAAAGCAACAATTTTCATTTTCTGGGATCAAAAATAAAAAGCAAAATATATCAAAAAAAAGGTTTTCAAATGAGACCTCAGCCTACTAAACCAGTTCAAAAGGGAGCAGAAAACTCTGAAGTCTTCAATAATAAGAAAATACTTTTTCTTAGACATATGGCTGACTATGCAAAATTTCCTTAATGTCTTTCGTGAAATGAAATTAGAATTGTTGTGAAAGAGGAGAATATCCTTGTATATCTTGAATATTTTATAATTTGTCTATCCACTTTGAAAATTTAATGTTGTTTCAAAAGTGAAATATTTTTTAACCTACATATGGGAGACAAGAATAAGGAAGAGATAGACAACTTGTCATTTACTTTTGAGGACCAAAGTTCCGCAAACAGGAATGGTTAACAGACAATTCTAACTCACTTTAATAAATTTGATAAACTTAGGTGTAGAGAAAGTAGTGTTAATTCAATTTGGTTGAAGAAAATGATGCCTTTACTGATCAGCAAAGTCAAAAAAATTTCTTATGAAGAATTTCAAATGGAGCGTCTTGCAATTCATTTTGTCGACTATGAAGTTGTTGAGGGTAGATATTTTCTTTAAAGTAAATTGATTCATCAAGCTTTAAACTTTTTTTAAATTACTTTGAATGAATTTCTTCCGACGAGATTATATTATTAGAAGAATTAATATTTGTTGAGAAGAAAATGAGAAACCCTTTTTTATGTAATAAAGAAATACATTCTTGCAATACCCTTATTTTAAAACAAAATTTGTCATTTCTGATCTTAGATTTGATTGTACTAACAATTATTTTTTCCAGTCCAATAATATATATGGTGTTAGTTAATACTTAGCCCCCAACTTATTATATTTTATTATTGGTTAATAACATTAAAGATTATTTTTTCATAAAACTGTTTATATTTTTTTTTAATAAGCATAATTTTATTTAAAAAATTATATTTTATATTTTATTTACTAAATGTTACAAAAATAGAATTTATTAAAATAAACTACCAAATTTAAATAATATATATAATTTTGTTAATAATGAGAAAATATTTACATATATATACAATATAAATAAAAAATATATTGATAATATTATTATGCTTAAATTATTTCAATATTTATTAGTTATTAATGTTATATATTTTAATCACTCTCTTTTAAATTAATTATTAATTTAATCATGATTTAATCAAAAAGGATAATTGTAAAAGGTTTTTTAAAATTTTCGCATTTGAAATCAGACTTAAATCAGGAATTGTGGAATATCTCAATAAAATTAATAATAATAATATCCGAGAAGATTAAATCTTTAATATTGGGGTTTAAAAGTTGACATTATTCAAATATAAAAGATTCAGATTATGATTATCAGCAGCAAAGAGTACGATGAATAAGACAGTGGGCTTTGGATATTTTTGAAACTATAAAAGATTTTTATTAATTTATGGTTTCAAAGATTTTATATCTTTTCATGAAAAAATTTACCGATTCTTGCAGTACATTTAATGATTGATTAATTGACGGTTTAAGCCCATTTTCTAAGTAATTTTTCTTTGTCGAGATTACTATTAACTTCCTTTTAAAACGCCAATAGAAATTATAAATACAAGTTTTAATTAAACTATCAGAATAATTACAATGAAATTTAATATTTGGTTAATTACCAAAACTTTGCTCTTTTTAGCGATTTTATTATATTTAATAAATTCACTCAATAATAATAATAATAATAATAATAATAATAATAATAATAATAATAATAATAATAATAATAATGGATTATATAACAAGTCCCGATTAGATTTAAATTTTCTCCAGATTTAATGGCACCCAATTTTCTTATTTGGATAACCGAGGATGATCATTAAGATTATAACTTTCAAAGAAAAGTTGTAGCTAAAAATTTTTTTGGTAATATTTTATAGTTTAAATTGATTTTTCTAAGGTTTCTTTGGGTACTGAATGAACAAAATTCCGATTTATTAGAAAGAATCTCTCTGGTGGCAAACGTGATCCCTTCAACATAGTTTTTTCTTATAAAATACATATATAATTCAAAGGCATACTAATCAAATTAACAAATACTATGAAATGCAAAATCCCTTCAACAAATAAATAATCTATAAATTTTTGTTTAATACATATCATAGCATTTTAAATAATGCCATCAATATTTATTAAGTTTCTGGAATAAAAAATTTATTCAATAATAATTTTTAGTTAACTTGGCCTTGAAAATCGGAAAGGATTAAAATGTCTTTTTTTTCTTTCTATATTTTTATAATTCATCTCTCTAAATAATTTGATTTCATTATTTTATTTGAATAATAAAATATTCAATATACCAAATTAAGTCAATTCTCTTATTGTGTTTTAATAATAATAAATTTTTTGCGGAAATTCCTAAATAAAAACCAATTTTATGTGAGTTTTCTCATTAATTTTTCAATATTCTATTTAACTAATTCTTGAATTTCTTTGACTGCAGTTTTTAAATTCTTTATATATAATTTCTTGTAATTTTAAATAATTTGTTTATCAAGCAAAAAAATTTATCACTTCTGAACATTCTTACCAATTGAAAAGTACCAACAAATTATTTTCATAACGATTTAAAACAAATACAACAAAAAAGTATTTAAAATAGACATAATTTGAAAATCAGTATTTATTATATAAAAATGAAAATATTTATAAAATAATAAATGTGTTATTAGTATAAAAAAACAAAGCATTCAGTTTTTATATAAACTACAACCTACATATCTTTATTCTATTTTATTATTGTATTTACATTTTGTGTTATTAAAGTTGAAAAAGATTCTGGTTTTATATTTTTGTAATATACATATTTTAATTTATGCTGTTTTTACTTTTTTAATATTTATTGGTAATTTTTTTTATTATATACAAATAAAGTATGCATCACAGTTCAAATATTGCACATGCCAATGGCTTTTGGTGGTTTAAAGCACTTGTGCTTGCTTTACACTAAGTCTTTTAATATTTAAATCTTTTATCTTTTTATCTTTGAGTTGATTAATGTTTTTTTACACAACTAATATCCTTGAAAACTTTTATATATTTTGATGTTAAAGCAAACTAAAATAATTATTCTATGTAATTTCGAAACTAGGTCTTTTTAATATTTGGAATTTCAAAATCAATTAAGAAAACGAAAAAAATTTTCTATTTCTGGATGAGATAAAAAAAGGAAGCAAAATTAGTTATTCTGGGTTTACCAGAAGATAATTCCATTTTAAAAGAAATTATTAAAAGAAATATATTCTATTAAAGAGTTAATACCTTAAAAGCTGAGGTTATATTTTGTTTGAAACCTTTAAATCTTTTCGAATCTCTCAAAGTTTCCTTATTAGAATATTTATTAAGTATTATTTCATCGCCGAATAAAACAACAAACACCTGTAAATTTGCATTTTTTTAGCAGGGGAGACACAAGTATGCATTTAAAGTTGTATTTATAAATTGTGATAAAAACCTAAGCTACAACCTTTTATTAAAACAATTTATTTTAAATTTATTGTGGGGCTTTAAATAATAGACTATAGAATATTCTGCAAATCAAAAATTTCTAAGATAGTGAGTTAACCTTTATAGTTAAATTGAATTTATTTATTTTTGATTTGAAAAATTTCATACTCCTCAACAAAGAAATTCACCTTTTCTGATCCAGGCATTATATCATGATGATAACTCGTTGTCTTTTTACAATAGCACCTTGGACTAGTTCTGAAATCATTGCCATACAATCCAATACTGCCATATCCAAAACAGGGTCCACAAGTTGGACTACTATAAGGTCCATGTCCGTTAACAAATCTACTAAGTTTAGCATTTCCAAGTGTCCCATCTCCAAGGGAAAAGATAAAACTGTCTTCTCCATCTAAATTTGTATTTCGAGAGTCCCAAGATTGTGGGTTATAGCCGCCTATTAGCTGACCAGTTCCTTTCACTTTGATTATGCAAACTGTTGCTCCTTTATCATCGCATAATCGATGAAAATCGCCTGGAGTGAATCCATCTCGACTGCCTCGAAGTAACAGCTTAAGATCATTTCCAAGTGGATTTTCAAAAGGAGTATTTATGTCTTTGCCTTGAATCCAATGATCAAGCTGTCTTATATTATGCGATCGAAGAAGCTTTGAATCAATGTTAAATCGAGAACAACGTAATGGCTGAGCGTCTACAGACTCTTGACGACTACCCGGTACGAGATAATGATGTAAAAGATCTTCATATAAAGTTCCAGGTAAGATTCTCGCAAATGGTTTTACTTTGTGATAGAAGTCAACTGAAGATATGTTAAAGAAGCGGATTGAAGGTAGAAGTCTTTCAATAGATTCCTTAAAGGCGTTAAAGTTTTCATCTGTCCAGCAAAGAACCTTTTTCATCCGAATGTCATTATCCAATTTAGCAACTCCCCACTCCACAATCTTTTCCCATATTTCAGATTCTTCTATATCCAAGTCATCCCGGGTTAAAATTGAGGAAAGAGCCTTTTCACTAAGGGAGGTGAAATCTTGGGAGTTGAAGACTATAGTTGGATTGGTAACAGCTATTTCGATGCAGAAATTTTGTAACTTTTTGAAAGAATCATGCATAAATGAAGTTTTCTGCAAAGTGGCGAAATTTTCTTCTAGCTCTTTTGCACGGTGTTCAATCAAATAGTCTTCAAGGTAATCAATCAGGTTTTCTAGAATAAGCTCGTCAGCGGTAACAAGGAATTCTAAAATGGTAGGTAATCGATGTTCGTCAAGAGAAATCTCACCATTATAAATATATCTGTGCAGGAAAATAAAACGTATAAATTTATATTGACTAAAATACTTTGAAGCAAATGAATAACCTTACCTGAGAATTATCTCAAAAATATTGGGTGAAATATTAGGTTTAGAGAAGATAATGGTATTATTTTCCCTTTTGACCCAATTACTAGAGAGTGCTACAGCAAAATACGGTGATCTTGCTGCTAAAATTTGCGAATGTGCCTGAAAAGTTCTGATATTAGGCACTTCTCCAACGACAATCTTAACATCAGAAAAATCCTGACTATCTAGTAAATTCCCAAAATCATGGGATAAAGCGTGAAAGAATTGCTGGGATGTCATAGGTAAGATATAAGAAGCTTTTAAAATATTGATATTTCAATCTGCAGTCTTTGGTGAAAGAGGATTTTCACAAAATCAAATCAGCCCTATGTTTTATGCATGTTAATCTGAGACTGATATAGAGTTTTTAAAATCACTTGATGATTAGTGTAACTATCAAAATGAATTAATTTGTCCCTATTTTAATTAACATCTTATAAAATCATAAATAAGGAATTTTTTATTTACAAAAATTCTATATAAAAGAAAATAAATAATAATTTTTGTTCAATAAAATTTTTAAGTTTAATGTTTATAAAATGAAATTATAATGTTCAAAAAGAAATCAGACTTGAACACTATTATTCAATAAAAAAATCAATAATGGATTAAATCTATATAAAATGATCAAACTTTCTTATTGTACACCAAATTACTTACCAAAGTGCAAAGCTGTTGTTTTTTGGAGGCCAAAAATAGTTTCATCTTCCACTCAAATTTGTAAACGTTAATAGCAAAAAAATTTTTTTTTAAGTCTAAAAATTTCGCCTTTTGTATAATAAATTATGTATATATATAATGGTATTTAGTTTCAAAAAACTGATATCTAATTTTAAATATTACAAATTCAATTTTATTTTAAATTATTTTATTTTACAAATTTTTGCATATATATATGGTTTAATTAATGTATTTTGTCATATTTTTAATAATTTAATTATAAAACGGATGGCTGGAAAGCATGTCTCTTATTGAACATTTAAATGCATAATTGTGTTTCCTCGCTAATTAAAAATCATATTTTTGTATAATGGTTTGTTTTTTTAATAGGCAGTAAAATAAATAAATAGAGTTTAATAAATATTTGATAAGAAATATTTAAAAAATTTAAAAAAACTTAAAAGTGTTATTCAAAATATAATATCAGCTTCAAGGTAATAACTCTTTAATAAAATAATTTCTACTAAATATTATTTCGTAAAATAGAAGCATTTTCTAATAAACTCGGAATACCAATTCTGCCTCCTTATTTTATTTAATCATTGAAAAACTTTCTTTTTTTTTAATTAAAATTAAAACAATCAATTTTGACATTTTGCAACAGAAACTAAATAAAAAATGATAATTAAACTTCTTAAAATTAAAAATATAGAAATCAATATATAATTCTAAAGGCATTTTATAAATAGCAAATAGCTTTATTTTTAATTTGCTTAATCTATTCAATAAGTTCTTCAAGTTTTGATTAAAGTAGTATAAATTTAAATCTTATTTATAGTTTTCATTATTTGAAAAGTAAATAATCTTAAATTCAAAACTATATAAAATTCTAAATTTATATATAGCCAGGAATGAAATTATTATATATAATTTTTTCCAGTTAACAAATAAAATAAAACAAACAATTATAAATTCAGAACATTTAATCTTAATCAAATTTTTTTAAAAATCAATATTTTTGTTCATTACAATATCACTTTATAAAATGATATGATTTATTGATTTTTCAAATGTAGATCATTATTAGAATTTTACTCATATAGGAATACTGATAAATTTTGATTTTGATAAGAAATTATTTCGCGTAAAGAATCAATCCAATCACCATTTAAACCTCGGTTCAAAGATGCTGAGGCGCAATTGTCAAATTTGTATTTTGATAATAGTTTGTAAATGAAAGGATTTAGACTAAGAAATCATATCTAATGGTTTATTTCAAATCGGCAATATATCCTATGAAAATAGATTTTTTGGGGGCTTTCAGGAAGCTGAAACTAAAACCAAAGCCTCAAATTTTGTGTCAAAAAGTTTATTCGTCAGAAGCCTGTAATAATTTTATATTTTCAAACTGCTATTGTGATGAATGCTGAATGTAAATTTGAAAATGGTCAGTCTTTGTTTGGGCACTACTTTTTTATCATTTAAACTGGAATAAAAAAGTTCAAAATTTAAAAGATTGTCCCAACCAATATTTGGAAGCAGAAATTTTATTAGCATTGTTATTCTTTAAAAATGTCCGAATTTTTTTTTGGATATTTCAAAATAATATTTCAGGCATTTCTTTTATTTGAAAATTGTCCAGACCTACTGCTTGTTCACTAAAATTAAAGTTGGGCGTTTTATAACTTTTTTTATTGTTTAAAGAGATATAAAAATTATTTTGAATTCAAAATATTTCTTTCCTTCCAATATAAATTTATATAAAGAATGATTTGTAAAAATGACAAATGTAAATCAAAAAAGTAAATAAATTTATATTTGTCCACTTTCCAAAAATAAAATACATACAATAACTGTATGTCACCTAATCTTAATAAATTATAATTTTATTTTAAAGTTACACAATCTAACCTTTATCCATTTTACATATACTATATGGTTAAGAAACAAAGCTAGTTGATTTTTTATTTTACCAATTTTAATTTAAAATATAGTATGAGCAAAATGTCTATAAGCATTTTCGGGTTTCCAAAAAAATAAAATTTACTAATGTAGTAAATAATAACGACGCTCGGACTTGACGGCATTTAAAAACTATCAATGATAATTAATATTTTTTAAATTACACATTTTATACCAATAAACAATCGAAATTTTGCCAACAGCTG
>JAAOMT010000479.1:740287-827068 GCA_016748015.1 Geosiphon pyriformis | reverse complement strand
ATATTATTAAAACAAAAATGTAATAAATATTGAATAATAAACTTATCCAAACATTAATAAATTTATAATATTACCAATTGTATTAGTCTATAAAAACAAAAAAATTCAAAGATAAAATACAGTATTTATTATTTATAATAGAAATTTTAATTTAAAATAATATATGTTTAAAAAATATAGAAAAAGTATAAATTATGGCTATTTAAAATTTTCGTATTTTAGGTTGTAGTTAATAATTAAGTTACACTTTGTAAAAACAATAAAAAAACAAAAAAAAATTATAAAACTTAACAGTATTTTAAAAGATTTAAAATATAAGCTTTATATAAAAAACTATATAATAACTTAAATGTAGTTCTTACATAAATAATTTTAATTTTTGTAATAGTATTAAATATTAAAGTAAAAATTATTTACTTAAAAATTTATTGGCAATTAATAAATTATTTTTTAAATATTACCAGAACCAGTAATTTTTTCAATAAACAAAAAAAAAGTATTTCAATTTTTATTTTATTTATTTAATTTTTGTAATTAAGTTAAATTATATATTAAGCTATAATTTGTTTTGCTTTTAAAACTATAATAATTAGCTAAAATCTAATATATTAAATTATATAATTAAATGCTAATTAAATTTAAATGTATTATTATTATTATTGTTTAATATACAGATTTTAAGTTAAAAAAATACTTTAAGAAGTATTAAGAGAAATAGCTAAATTATTTTTAAAAGAAAAAAAGTTAATTTTTTGTTTTTTTTGCTATTTTAACCATTAAAAAAACTTAGCAATAAAAAATAACAAATTTGTTACTAGTTTATAATTGTAGTAATAATTATATTAAACTATTTTTAATATATTATTTTAAGGCAAAATAATGATTTTTTAATAATTAAAAACTGTTTTGTGTTTGTATTATTTAAAAAAAGTGCATTTGCAAAGTGTTATTAAGTTGTTTTTATAGTTGAAAAAGTTTTTTGTGCGGTTGTATTATTAAAAACCACAGAAAAAATAAGGATTTTTTTATTTTATGTTTTAATATTGGCTAATATAAAAATTGAGATTAAATTATTAGATATTTTAATAAATTTTATGCATAAAATTATATTTAACTTATTTTATTTATCAAAATTATCATGTTTTAAATATTTATTTAATTATTAAAAATAAATAATATTATATATAAAACTATGAAAATTTTCAAAAACAAACACAAAAATATGTATATAAATATATATAGATACATATTATATGTTATTGTTTACTATATATACTAATGTATTTTAAATTATTTTCAACATTTTTTTTATTTTTGTCTATTTTTTATGATTTTAATTATTTTATCTGTTTAATTTTCTTTTTGCAATCTTAAGCTTTATACTTATTACAAATTTACAAGTCATATTTTTTCAAATATTATTTATTCTTAAAGCAGTTAGTAACAACAATAATATCAAAAAAAATGTAAAAAAGCAAACAAAATACTAAAAAAACTAAAAATAAGTTATAATTTTAATTTATAAAAAAAAATTTTTTTTTAAGAAAAATATTGTTTGTAATATACCAGATAATATAAAGTCTATTAAATATCTAATAAAAACTTTGTTATGGTTTTTTATAAATAAAAAAGAAATGTTTTAAACAAATTTTTTTGTGACATATTAAATAACAGGAAATTTATCAGGTGTTTAACAAATATTTTGCTATAGTTTTTTTATTTATAAAAGAAAAATGTTTTTAATAAATTTCTTACAACATATAAGCTAACAAAAGATCTGTTAAGTATTTAATAAAAAGTTTATTATAGTTTTTTTATAAATAAAAAAAATGTTTCTTACAAATCTTTTTGTAATATATTAGATAATAAAAAATTTATTAAGTCTTTAACAAAAATCTTGTTATGATCTCTTTATGAATAAAAGAGAAATGTTTTCAACAAACTTTAAATAATAAAAGATCTTTTAAGTATTTAATAAAAACTTGTTACATAAGATAATAAAAAGTCTGTTAAGTGTTTAATAAATAGTTTGTCATAATTATTTTATAAATAGAAAAAGAATATTTTTAATAAATTTATTATAGTATACTTACTTATCCTTTAGAAAAACTATTTTATAGTGATAAGATCGATGCTTAATTTTGCTGATATTACAGTAAAAGTTAAATTATATGTATACATACTATTATTAATTGATTTTATCATAAGTTTATAATTTTAAAACTTATTGTTATTGAGAATGGTTTTGTATTAATATATTAAATAAATACTGAATAATTTTTTATTAATTTTATTTTAAAAACAGTTAATCAGTATTTAAGTGTGTAAGAAAACTAGAGTAAATTATTGCAAATAACCAGTTACTTTGAAATTTTTTAATTAAATTCACATTTTTTAATTTTACATAAAATTTAATTTAACTAAGTTTTTTCAATACCAATTATACGTAATAATTGTATTTTTTGATTTTTAAAATATCAACATATTATTTAAACAAATTATTACAAATTTATTTATTATCAAATTTAATTAAAATATATTATAAGCATTAATTAATAAATTAATTAAAAATAATAAATTTTAATTTTTGATAATAATTAATTTAATATTTGTTTTTTTAACAAATAATTAATAATATTAAATAATGTTTTTAACCAAATTTTATTAATATATTGTTATAAGTTAAAATAAAAGTTAAAAAATAACAAAAAAATATTATTATATAATAATAAAATTTTTTGAAAAAAAGTAAATTAAATATGTAAAATATTTAATTAATATAATTAGTTTTAAAATTACAATTATATATCTTTTTAAAAAATTTGATTGTTAAAAAATAATTTAAAATAATTAATAAAAAATGAATAGATAAAAGTTAAAAAGTCTTTTTTTCTTTTATATTTTTATGATCACAACTAGAGCAAACAGCAAATAATTAAAATTTAAATATCTAAAAAAAAGTTACTATTTGCGTTTGTTAGGTGCATTGCTTTCATTCGAATTCTTTGTGTATTCAAAGTTAGATTTGAAATGCTACTAGAGAGTAATAGCGGTCACTGGTTCTACATTTCATACTATTTTGATATTCTTTAAATTATTCAAATGATTTTATTTATACGCAAAGATCAACAGTATTTTCGCCAAATTGCTTTTATCTCTTTGAATTACCACAAGAAAAATGCAAATCTTAATATTTGACTAATCCAGAAAATGAGCACCGGGAAACTTGTCCATGTAGATTTTAACTCAGTTTGGAGTTTTATGAATTAAAATAATGATAGATGATTTAGGACAATGCAATGAAAGTAAGTTTTTTTTTGAGTTAGGGAAATTTATTAAGTTGCTTTATAAGATTCCAGGATTTGATAATATTAACAAAGATAATCTCATAGCCTAAACTTTACCGATAATTATGTCAAAAATAAACAAAGGTTATTATTTTTTCTTTTACCTTTGAAATGTATGCATTTTTGACAGGGAATAGATCAAGATTATTAAGCTTAAAGAAAGTATTACAATATTAAATAAAGAAAATTTTTTATATTTTGTGCTCAACAGAATGTGGTAAGTTTCTAAAAGTAAAGGATTTTAAGAAAAACTTTGGTTTTTTCAAAGAAAAAATAAGGGGAATATTTTTTTAAATATTTGATTTAAATATAATAAATAAATTCATTCTAAAATTATAGATATTGAAACGTGTGGTTATATTATCGCCACAGAATTTGCATAAACTGTGGTCATCCATATGAGACAACATGGCTTACAGCTAGTCCAAGGATAAATGATAACGGTTCTGTTATACTTCTAACAGAATATCACATTTTTATATAATGATAAAGATCAAAAGGAAATTTTTGAAAAAAATCGGATTTTAAAAATATGACAGACTTTGATAAATTCTCTATTAAAATTCCTATTAGCAAGTTTCTTTCAAGTTTTTAAACATTAAGCGGAATGCAAACGTTATACAAAGAAAGTTAGAAATACAAGTATAATTTTAGCATAAGATCAGACAGATAAATAAAAGGCTTACAAGTATGAGGTTTTGAATTTTAACCTCGAATTTTCATATATATTTCCGTTAATACCGATTACAGATTACATGCAACTAATTTTGGTGAAATTTCAGCAAAAATACTATCATAAGTGAACTTGATTTGGTATTTTCAAATTTTCTCTCTTCTATTTTTATTTTCTATAAGTAAATTTTTTTATTGAAAAAATAAAACTACAAAACTTCAATAATGTTTTAGGTTTTACACTCAATTACATCAATAGTATTGCATCTATGAATCAAGTAAAGTCTTTTAATAATGCTCTCAGAATATCAAATAGTTTAAGAGTGATACTTAAATTCCTTGATGTTGTTGTTGAAGGCTGACTCCAATGAACAAATAAATTTAAATACAAATGTTGCTTGTAAGATGTATTTTTTTACTTGGCCATTGAAAATACAACCTTGATAAGTTGTTTCCTGAAATAAATTTGAGATATAGTATTTATAGCATCCATATTTTATCTTACATCTTCTTATTTATATATTTCGAAGGTTTTGATGCATCGTATAATAAGATAAGATCGAAAATATTTTACTTAAATGCACAATATGCCATCAATTATAACAAATTATAGTTAGGAAAGCTTTTATTATGTATATCTCGTTGTGTAATTGATTAAAAAAGCGATAGGATGGGTAGCACGTTGATTTATTAAATAAAATGCCAATAAATGCATTTTTCTTTTTTAATTCTTTTTCAAAAAAATGATCATTAGATACGTGATAAGAAGAGAACAATGCAATTAAAAAAATTGTTTATATAATTATTAATAAATTATAATATTATGTAAAGTAATGTCGATATATTGCAATTTATTTTTACAGCTTAGTTTTCAAACTGAAATTATTTTAAGTATATTATTGCAAATTGAAGCAAGAAGCAGAGTTAAAAAAATTTAAGAACAAAATAATTTTGATAAAGAGAAATCTTAATTATTTTTTAACAATTATTTATTCAATGAATTACAAAAGCAAGTTTTTGTTTTTCAAGCTAATTTTAGTAATAATTAATAAATACTATGAGTATGGTACAGTGAAAATAACAAAGACTTTTGAGGTTAGCATTTGGCGAACAAAGGTGATTTATTCTCTATTATTTTCTTGAACTCAAAGAGAACATATATTTATTTACTTAAAAAATGATAAGTATTAGAATGCTGATAATCTCTAAGCTTGTCTGATGTCAAATTTTTAAGATGAGTCATGCATAACATGGTAGGGATTTTCAAGCTGCCTACTATTCAAGTCTTTCAGACAGCATAATCAGTATCAAGACACTCAAGATGACCCATTGGGTGAGTACATGGCATGGTTTTTTTATTTAGAATGAATACAAATCCCCTTTTGAATATGTCATTATGTGTAAAACTCTCTGAAAATCAAAGTTCAGAGAAAACTTGACAAAACTTTCAAGCATCAAGAATAAATAGAATGACTGCAAGGCTTGTAAATGCCTATTTTTTGAAGACTTTATAAATATTTCTCAAGTGGCAACAAAATAATTGGCGAAATAATAAAAAATCAGAAATATTTGGCTAATAATGAAATAAAAAGGATGAATTATATGATCACGAATGGATTCCATGAGAGTTTTTGAAAAACATGTCTAAGATTGGCGCTTGAGGGTTTGGTTCTATATATAAAGCAACATGAGTAGGTGCATAATGGTAAAATGGATTACTTTAGAAAAGGTGAAATTGCAATTAAATTCATGCACAGATTGCAACACAACAATGAAGAATTCTTTTATGAGGTAATTAAAATTATAATCTCAAATTCAAATTTATTTATTCACTTATATTTTTACTTTTGAATAGATTAATGTACAAAGAGTTATTAGAATGATAATAGGAACATCACATATATCTCTTTAATAATAGATTTTATGCAAAATCCTAAAACACTCAATTACGGTTTTGTGATATATCTTGCCAAACATGGAGATGAGTGAGGATATTTATCATCAAATTTTCATTCTATTACTTGGAAAAATAAATTATATATAGGATTTAATATTGCTAGTAAGCTTAGATCTATACATTCTGCTGGTATAGTTTATTGTAATCTACATGCAGGAAACATTTTACAAATTGATAATATTAGTGTACTTATTGGATACTTTGGGCTAAGTAAATGTACAAACAAGGAATAAATATTGTTTTTAATTTTTAATTTTAAATAAAAGGGTTAAATAAGTTACAAATTCAAATACAAACTACTTAGGAGATGTGGGCAATGACAAGGCAGATAGGTTGGCTGGGGAATCTGGCACTTGTGATAGAGCCCTACGTCACAATCTCTCGAGAAAAATTTTAGTCAACGCTTTCGGTGTACCAATTTCGCACATCGCTAAGCAGTACGTTTGTAGCATTTATGACACGCTCAAATGTGTACGGAGAAGGGGGTGAACCAGGCGCACAAGAGGCTCGACATGGTAACAATGCATGGGAATCGATTGGGAAAATACGACAGCAGTATGGCATCAAGATTCGCATCTGAAATCGGGAACGACGAGCCGAAAAACGGCTGGTTTCCATACATACGCTATGAGGACTTTACACGGCCTTTTGCTAGTTGCTGAGAGAAAAAAGCTTATAACAGTAAAGTGCGATGAGGTGGAATCGTCTACTGTGCTGATAGAGACGATATTTCGTATCAAAAAAATTGATTATATGCAAAATTTCTTATTTAACAATCACTTTAAATAAACTTTTACTAATTAAATAAATTTAATAACTTTTTTAACTTTTCTAAATTGCATTATGTAGATTTTTTAATGCATAAAATATTATTTAAAGCATTATAAAAACTTATATCAAAACACGATTAAAATTTACACTATTTTTAAAATCATCTTTATTGAAATTTTTTTAATAATTACAAAAAACATTTATTGTTTATTTTTACAATTAACTTATATACTTTAAATATCTTAATTAATCTTTTATTAATTAAAACTTTAGTATAAGCATCAATAATAACAATAAATAATTTGTTTTAGAAAACAATTAACAGTAAAAACTTTATTCAAAATATCTTAAATTTTAAAAACATGTTTATTAGTTTTTAAGTTATATGTTAATTGTATTTATGTACTTTTTATTTTGCAAATGAATTTTAATATTAATCATACTTAATAATAATAATTGATTTAATTTAATTAGTAATATTTATATTAATATTAATTAATAAAACTTTTTTGTATAAAGTTTGCTTTTTAAGCTTTTTAAATACTGTATTTTAAGCTGGACTTGCTAGTTTTATTCTCTTTTTTATTTTTAAAAGTGCTAAATCTTTAATAGTTTTTGAGTTTTTTTAATTCTGTATAATATATTTTTAAATGTATTTACTGTTAATATTAATATAGTTTTGATGTTTTTAATAAAAATTTTCAAATTCTTTTAAAGTCTATTAGCATTTGACAATATATTATTATTATTATTCTTGCTTACTAATTAGTTTTACTAAGTAAAAATAGTATTAGAATTTTTTTTTGTTAATTAAAAAAGATTATTATTTTTTGTAATATGTTTAAAACCAAGTTGGTCAATTTTTTTCTGATTGTACTTTTTTTAAAATTAATAATTTTATTTCTTAAATTGATAATTATATTTTTTTTTTCTATTTTATTAATTTTATTTAATAATTATAATATATTATTATTATTTATGATATTAAGAAAAACTTAAAAACTAGAATTAAAAAATTCAGTACTGTAAAAAAATATTGAATTTGATAAAGAATTTTTAGCAATTAATCTTATTTTAAATATCAAAATTTAGATTATTTGACTATAAATTATAAGATTTTTTTTTTTTTAAGTTTGTTAATAGTTTTAAAGTTTTTAATTCTTAATTTATTAATATTAAGTTATATATAAAAATTTTTAATTTGCTAATTTTTTTTATTACTGTATTTTTAGTTGTTTTGTTATTATTGCTATTAAAAATCTTTTGTTTAATTTTTGGTTGTTCTTTTTAGAATTTAAATTAACTGCTGTGGTTTTATTGATTAAATCTATCATTAAATATATTAATATCTTAAGTACTTTAATTATTAAATTACTTAATGTTTTTTTTGTTTTATATATTGAATTAAAAAATAATTGTATGATAATCAAAAAGAATATTTATACTTTTACTAAAAATTAAGTAGATTGTATAAAAAATTGATAAGTTTAAATATAATATTAATAATTATAAAAACATAAATTTTTATAATATTTTGATTATTAATAATATTTTTAATAAAATAATAACTTTGTAGAAGCTTTAATCTTCTAAAATTAAAAATAATACAAATAATATTGCCAAATAATTAAGTAAAATAGTTAAAAATAATAGTATTTTAATAATATTTATATATATAATATTAGTTTTTTATTAAATTTAATATAGTTTAGCTTTAATTAAACTTATGTGTTTAATTACATATAAAAAACACATAATTTATACTTAATTTAAGATTTTTCATAATTATATTGTATTAAATAATAATTAGACTTTACATATTAAACAAATAAAAAACAATATAAATTAAACTTTAATATAAAATAAATATTTAATTATATTTGTTTTTTGATTTTTTTAAATATATTTATAATTAAGTTTATAATTTGAATATTATTAGTTTTCTGTTTACAAATTCAAAATTTTGTGTTAATATAATAGTTTTTTATAGATTATTAAGATGTTGTAAACATATTTATTAAAAAAATTACCTTTTTAAATCTTTATTAAATTGGTTTAAAATTTATAATATTGTATAATAAATAAATTGAATTACTTAAATCTGTTTTAAATTATAATTAAAATAATTAAAAACTAATTTTTTTTCTTTTTTTAATAATATTAAATTAATTTTGTAATTAAATATTATTATTAATAAAAATAACAATATTTGTTAACTTGTTAATTAAACTTTAAAATTATAAATTAACAATATTTTTAAAAAAATATAAGATTACTTGTATTATAAAATTAATATTTTAGTTATTAGTAACTATTATTTTCTTAATATTATTAATTTATATTAGTATATTGTTTTTTTGTTTTATAAATTTTTTATGTTTAATAATTTGATTTTCTGGTGTTTGTAAATTTTTTAAAGCAGCTAAAATTTGGATTTTAATAGATAAATTTATTTAATTTTCTGGGTTTTGAATTTTCTTAAGTGGATTAGCTTAATTTAATAAATTTGCTGAAAGTATAACTTTAACAGCTAAAATAATAAAATTTTAAACAATATGTTTAAGTTTAATTAGTTTTTTTTTAAACTTTTAAACAGTCTTACCCAAAACCTTAAACAAAAATTTACAGCAATATTATCCAAAACAAAAAATCCCAACTAGAAAACACTTAAAAGAATTAACTCTCAGTATAACCAAATGAAAGAGTAGATTTAGGGGCCTCCATTCCAAAATTTGTAAGTTCACAAGCCTATGCTTGAGGAGTCATCCCAAAATACCACCAGCATTTGAAAAATTTACAATAGAGCAACTTTGTTTTTACCTTGCAATTGTTCAAAAATTTTCAGCCTATATAATACAAAATAGTACAATACCTCATTAGGAATATTCCTTGAAATACTAGCCTTTAATTTTAAGCTCTTCTTGATAAGAGAATTCTATCTTTTACTCACACTTCTCAAAACACAACACATTTGCAAATGATAACTAACAATAGACTGCAAAACTGCCAAAACCAGATAACAAAATTATTTATCAAAAACAGCCTTCCTCAGCACATAGTTAACAAAAAACTTAAAATCCACAAAAGCCTTAGACAAGCTGGACTTAACCAAGTCCTTTGTCAATCTATGAATATTATTGGGCTTTCGTCCCCAAGTTTCTGAGAAGTCGCATGAGATTTAATGCCATGCTCGAAAAGCCAAATAGAGGATCGGAAATGAAGATGGAGAACAGCAATAGGATCATTATCAAACACTTTGTGCGTATTGATGCCGAGCAAATATGATTGAATAGTAATCATTTCGGTTCCATCCGGGGCTCGATTAATAGTTTCAGCCGCCGATTTTCGTTTTTTAACTGGGGAAGGAGCGACCAGCGATTTTGGCAAGTTAATCAGCTCTTGAACATGTACCGCTCGATAAAATAATACTGTGATAGCCCCCTGACCTCTTTCTACCATTTCAGGGATTTTCAAATTGGCAAAGTTAAATGGTTCTTTAGGATCGTGCAAGTATGAACGGGTCACACTGGTATCATCAATGATCGAATCATAAAATGAGCTGATTTCTCCATTAAAAATCAGAAGAATTTTTAATGGAGCATGTCTATCCACTCCTGGAGCGTGATATCGGATCGTGAAACTGGCCCAGGGATCAATAATCTCAGCAACAATATGCTTATGACTGTTTAAATGAATGAATTAATGCGTACATTTAGATATTTGCTCGTGGAAATCCTTAATTTAAAATTGGAAAGATTTAAAATATACCACTCTATGGTTCGCTTGTCACCCCCAGATCTTACATATGAAGTTCCCGTGCCCATCTATCCTCAATAAAGATGACACTACATCATCGATGATACAATGTGTTTTAACCAAAATCATTCCTTAATATCAAACCTTTTTCTTGACCTTCACTTCATATTCGCGAAGGCGTGTTCCGTCTGCCAAAATTTCCAACTCATAACCATCAAGAATCATTTTTACTTGTCACGAAAAAAAGTTCGTGAAGAAGGCCCAGTTTATTTTTTATAAAAGACAAATTTTGGAGAATAAATATGTCTCCAAAAAAAAAATGTGGAAAGTTTTAAAAAAAAATACAAGTTGATCGGTCATAGGATAAGTATTATTCGAACTTTATCACTACAAATTATTATGACAGTTGAAAATTTACTTGACTCGGAAACTTCGTTATTAAGGTCAATCATTTTCTGCATGATATCGTCCTCAAATGATTCATTGAAACTGATTTAAAAGCAATTTACTTCATTTGAATTTTTTTTCCTAAAATTTATCACACTCGTCTTTGTAGCACAATATCAATATTGCACAAATCTGGTCCAGTGTTCTGAAAAGTACGCGTCTTTATAAAATACAATTCATTCAAATCGCCGTTATCTACATGTACAACAGCGATCTTCTATCATCGATAAGAGGTTCAATATTATTGGGCAGCTCTAATTAACAAAAGCTATCATCTATTACTTAACCATTTAAAGTGAACGTTTAATTAATTTCGCTTTTCAAACGACATTTAACAAAATGACCCGTGGACGCTCCCTTGAAAATGATCTCAAATTCATACTTAATAATCCACGATATAGCGATTTGAAAATCAAATGTTCTGATTCGACAACCACTTCTCAACATCTTCATGCTTCTCGTATTCTTCTTGCAGCTCGTTCCGAAGTTTTTGATAGGCTTCTTTTCAATGGAATGCTGGAAACGACTCAAAATGAAATTAATTTCCCGGATATGTCGACTTCATCTATGGAAATAGTCTTGGAATTTCTTTATACTGGAAAGATTGAAGAAAACAACCTTTCTTCTTGTAATATTGTTAATGCGTTTGATGCGGCGAATTATTTTCTTCTGGAAGATTTAGAAAAAATTCTTTTCACATTCCTCGAAAAATTACTCGATCAAGGCAATTTTGATAGGCTGGATGCAATTAAACTGCTTGATTCGACGCTTCAAAAAAATCATGCAACCCAACAAAATCGATTACAATTATTGCTCTGTGAATTCCTCGGCAAAGAACCTTTAGGCAATATAGAGGATAACAATTTTAGCGCAGAAATGTTAGAGGTTTTTCTCTTGAATACTCTGAAGTCCGAAGAATATTTTTCGATGGAAGAATATACTTTATTTAGTTGGGTAATGAATTTTTCTGCTAACCAAGTTTCATCGGATGCTAGGAGATTATACAGCGACTTATTACCAGATTTAAGCTCTTTGAATAAAGACGTGGTCTCGCATAAAGCAGGGGTAGACCATCTTAAAGATGATCAAAATAAGAAATTACATCTAAGTGTAATAGAAAAAGCTAAGCCTTTTCTGAGCCACATCAACCTTAACTTTATTCCGATGAAAATATTAGCTGCTATTATTCAACCGCTCGAGATTTTCCCACCCAATCGTGTTATAGAAGCCTTCTCTCACCATGTTCTATCTAAGGAAGCCGAGAAAGTGCGACGTGGGACCCCTTTTATTAAGTTGGCCTGGGATTCGTTTAATTGCGGCCGATCTCTCACTTTCAACTCCGACAACACCGTAGTTGAAGCTCGCAAAGATCCGAAATTACAGCAATGTGTAAGAACGAGTGACCCTATATCAGGTCCTATCGTCTATAAATGGATGGTTGTAATTCATAAATCATTGCCCCAAACACGGGCTTGGGTCGGAGTCTGTGCAGAGGAAATGATTAATTATTCAATGTTTCTCGGCGTTCAGAAAAACAGCTGGGGCATAAGTTCTCAGGGGGAATATTGGAATCATGACCAAGCACCTATTCGGGAATCATTCGAGTTTGGAACAGGAGACGAAATCAAGATCGAAGTTGATTTAATCCAAAAATCTTTAAAGTTTATTTTAAACGGCACTGAAGTATATAAGCCTAGCAGATGTGATTTTTTACCCGAAAAAGTTTATCCGGCCGTTTCCCTGGGATCATCTGGCCGATTTCGTATCGCAAAGGTCGGCAATTCTCAATCTAAGAAAGGGTAATCTTTGCTGAAGAAGTCTAATTGCTATATAAGATAAAAATTTATAAAGAACATATTTCTGATAGGAAAATTTTATTCAACATGCTAAAATATTTAATTTTTCTGAAAAAAAACTCAAGTTCCCAAAACTTCAGTTTGATAAATCATCGATTTATTTTATATTAAAAATAATAATTTCTTTGAATAACCTAATGACAATTACCAGTTTTTCAAGTCTCTTTGAAAATATTTAAGCCAAGAAAATGGATCACATTTGGAAAATGGAATTTCTCGGTTTCCATTTTCATCATGGATACCAAATATTTCCATGAAAGAAACATGATTTAAGCCATAAATCAAAAACAACAGTTAATTAAAAGATTTCGTAATTTAGATGCAGTTATATTTTTTAAATAAATAAATCTTGGTTTGGGTCAATAAAACAGACTCTGAACCTTAATTTAGATTATCGTTAACCACTTTTTGAGATTGGTGTGAACCTCAATATTAAATATAGAAGGAATTTGAATATTTACACTAGTTCAATTTCATACGACCAAAAGTGCGTGACTAGGAGCTATTCTGCGGTTGATTCTGGCCATCACCGAGAATAATCAATTTCATTATTGCATAAGAGCAAATCTCATAATCCTAATGCTTAAAATTCTATAAATAATGAGAAAAATTACTTCGCCCCAAATCGATAATCTTTTTCTCATTTGAGATATTCCATTTCCTTCAACGCGATTTCTCGATCAAATTTCTTAAATTTCAATCACAAATTGAAACTCAATTTCAAAAATATAAACCCGAGCATAAAAATGTTTGAAGTACGCCCAGTCGATAACACACTTCTCAGAAAGGTTGTAACTGCGGTCAAAGAACTAGTCACTGAGGCTAACTTCGACTGTACCGACACTGGTATTAGTCTACAAGCCATGGACAATTCACATGTGGCGTTAGTATCGGTGACACTTGAGCCACATGCATTTGAACCATATCGTTGCGATAGAAGTCTTTCTCTTGGTGTCAACTTGAACTCATTTTTTAAGATATTGAGTTGTGCTGGTTCCGATGACATAATCACCTTAAACGCGGACGATACTGCAGATGTCTTGAAACTAACTTTTGAAAAGCAAAGTGAGTATTCAAATACCAATGAGACCTATTGATTAAATACTTGATGATTTCTATGTACTTAAAACTGGTCGAATAAATTAGCCGAAGAAAAATTTGCTGAATATGAATTAAAGTTGATGGATATCGATCAAGATCATTTGGCTATTCCAGAACAAGATTATCAGTGCATTGCTCAAATGCCTTCCTCAGAATTCTCCCGAGTTTGTCGTGATTGCCTTTTGATTAGTGACATTGGTATGCAAAATTCTGATTTTTAAAGAATTTCTTTTCCTTCCTTTAATTACATTGGTTGCTTTTTCTTTATAATTTAAATTATAACTAGTCTCACTCAGCATCAGCAAAGAAACCATCAAATTTGGAACTTCGGGTGAATTGGGTAAGGCAAATATAAAAATTGGCCCACATGGAGCAGTATGTATAAACTTTTTTTCCTCGTCTGATATTTGATCTTGTTCCTAAGAACCGTTGTTGGTTATCATAAACGCAATTTTATTCTTATCCAATTTTTAGGAGAAAAAACCAATCAAAATTAAAGCGAAAAAAACCGTGTCAAATGAGTTTTCTATGAAATATCTTGCACTATTTTCTAAATCGCAGGGTTTGGCTGAAAATGTGTCGTTGTGCTTGTCAGAAAGTCTACCAGCTATGATCGAATACAAGTTAGGAGAAAATGGTGGCTTTGTTAGATATTTTCTTGCTCCAAAGATGCAGGATGACACTGATGGGGTTAAAAAGGAACAAGATGACGATGATTTCTAGATGAACACGAAGGTGAAAGTGAAAGTGGAAAGTGAGGTTTTTATACCCTATTCAAAAAACGGAGCATTCGGAAGCCAGTAAGATTTCCGGTTCTACTATCCAAGGCTTACAGCTCTTAAGACTACATCAACGGATAAAGCTTATTGAAAACAGTTCAAATTGGGTTATCCTAGTTTGCTCTATACCAAGAATCTTAAACTTAGATATCCTTGTTTATTTTTGCTAAGTTTTTTGGGTGATACAAAAAGGGGTACATTAAAATAAAAGCAAAGATCTTCACTGAATTGGTGGCAACCCATCTAGGATATTACTTGAAATTTTCTGGATACCTAGTTCTACGGTGGTTAACCGAACTTTCAAGTATAAGCTGAAATATCAAATGGCTCATAATCCGGATATACTTTTTGGTTCACTTTCAAACGAAAATTCTCAGAAATCACCCAAGCCCAAAAAAGTTATTACGAAGTATGTGAATGATCAAAATTTTCAAAGATTTTGTATTCTCGATTCTTATTTGTCATTTCAATCTTTCAGCTGTCGTCGACTTCCCACTCATATTTCTGCACATATGTACATTGATGGAGTTGAGCTTTTTTACATTCATTTCAAAGGCATTTATTGAAAAAATTTCTCCAATCCTCAAATAAAATTTTTTCTGTTCGAGTAAATTCTTTCTGATCTGCCTTCTTAAAATAGATACGGCCATTCAGCCAGTATGGAGAACACTAAATCCCGAAAACGACAGACTTCAACGATTCGCTTACAAATTCTCTAGAGGACATGTTTGTAACAGTATTTGTCATTCACAACCCACAGAATTATCGATAAACAAAAATGCTGGTGATTTAGATAATATAAATATAGACTTTTCGAATATGGCAATACATTAGAAATGTTGAAAAAAACGTGGGGATAAGTATATCAATTCTTGTGTTTAACAACAGCTTTTTTGAAAGAGATTTTTATTTCAAATAATTTTTTATACAAAGGCTAACAAGGACATAAAATCTAACCAAATAAAAACGAGTTGGGCAAATATTTCACATGAGGCTGAGAATTTTTTTAAGAAAAGGAAGATGATATCATTTGATTGTTATATGTTTAGTGAAAAATTATATGCCATGATTTTTAAGAGAAAAATTTTCACCATTTTAGAGATCAGTTTTCCCCCACGATTCGTTTGCTAGTATTATTTCAATAATTCATATATATTATTTTAATAAGTATTTTAGTCAAACCAGATTTTTTCTTTGGTCAATGTTCTAACAGGGCTTCACAGAATAATTCTTTCAAAAATTCTAAAAACCTCATGACTAAAAAAGTAATTTCCGAGAAAATTTTTAATATTCGATAAAACCATATATACATATTAACTTAATAAAGAGATTTTTGAAAATGTATCAATAGATAAGAACCTTTCAATCCAGGGATTCTAAATTAATCGACAGTTTAAGTGTTTTTCATTTTCTTGATCTACACACAAGTTTTTCTTTTATAATAATTCCTGAGCCACTTCTTTGGTTCTTCTTAAGATCATAGATTTCTATTTATCTTCTAAAGACTTTCTTTGTACGTTTACTATGTTCATTCCAAATCCATTTTCGTATTCAGCTCTTCCATTTTCTCGGGATTAGATCCTTTTTGACATTGATAAATTTCAAGATTTATTTACAATTCAAAAAATTCGAGTCATTGCAAATGTCAAATTCACCAAACATACTTGGAATTTCTTGGGTCATAATCGCATCGATAATCAGCAACACAGCAATCACAGGTGTAATCATTTGGATTCTGTCACAAAAGGAAAGACAAACGATCGAAACACGACTAGTGCTGAACTTATTATTTTCAAATTGGTTACAAAGCATTGGGTTCATTATGAGCTTTAAATGGATACTGCAAGATGGAATTACCGAAGATACATATTGTAGCATTCAGGGTGTGATCATAAATTTGAGTGGTATCGCTTCAGGTATTTTGAACTTTATACATTTTCAAATAAATGAGCGATCCAATAGACATTTTACTCGATATTTAAATTTCCAGGATTTTGGATAACTATGATATGCCTACATATTTACTTAGCAGTTAAGCACTCTTATGAGCCAATATGGTTTCCTAAGCTAACAATGCTCACTATTTGGCCGTTCACCATTTTCATCTCTGTAATCGGTCTCGTCATGAACTATCCTGAAAAACCATTTTACAGCTCGACTGACGGCTTATGGTGCTGGATTACAAAATATTTTGACGACTATCAAATAGGATTTTATTACGGAATTATTTTTATATTAGTCATTATGATGGTTTTGTTATGTGGATTAATATTTTTGATTATGTATAAAAGTTATGGCAAGGAAAATTGGGAAATTTCAGTAGCTCAATCAAATTTAAAACGAAACAGAAAAAAGTTTTTACTTTATCCTCTTGTCTACATTATTTCTGTGACTCCTTTGGCTTTTCGTAAGTAGGATACAGGTGGTCTTTCGATTAGATTTGCAATTAAAACTTTTAGCCAATTAACAAACAAATTTATTTCAGAAAAATTTTCAACATCATGGGGAATAAACAACAATTTAACGTAGTGAGTAATTATTTTGATTTAAATTTTTTGAATTTTAAAAACTAAATATTTTTTTTATGGTCCTAGCCTAGTAATAGCTGGATGTATATTGAATGTAAGCGGACTTTTTAATAGTCTAATCTATGGTCTGACACAAAAATTTAAAGTTTCAGGGGCTCAAATACGACAAAATGTTAAAGTGAAACGATTACCGAAAGCACATATCCCCATTATCGAAGCTCTACCTTCATCACAATTAAGAATATTTCCACCTCCGTTATCACCACCGAATCGATCTCCATCAGGCCATTTACAAATAATTATACCTAAAATTAACACCGAATCTACTCCATTATGGCCACCTAGTTTTAGTTCCCCAAGTGGGGAAACTTTTTCATTCCCGATGGTCGCCAATCCTGAGGATGTGGACGAGGAGGATGTAGACAATAGTATTGAGTCACCAATTGACAGTGATTGATATCATTTTAAACAGTCGTGAATATTAATTACAAAGGTAATATTTATTGCTTTAATAAGAAAAGTAATGATAGATTTAATGTCAATTTATTTCACTAAGCCTTTAAATTAAATACTCTATTAAAATTTATCAGAAACTTATTTTGTAGTTTTAGTTTCAATTAATTGCAAATTTTTTCAAGACAAACTTATATAGAGGAATGATATTTGTGATTAAAAACATGAAGAAACTTTTTAAATATTTAAAAATTTAATCTGAATTCTATTGCCCAAGAACCTGAAGATTGCTCAACTGAATTCTCGATTTAAACAAAAAAGGTTTTGTCAATATTGAAACTTTTCTATCAGCCTATTTTTAATGGGATTATTGAAAAACTTTGATTCTTTGTTTCTTGAACATTATCAGCTTAAAAAAGTTTCAAGACAAAAAAGAAAACACATTTCTATAATGCTCAATATATTTCATAAATAAAGTTTAGAATTTAAGGTCACACTCTCTTCAAGTTTTTCCCAAGCAAAAATTTGTTTAATAAAAATGGTTTCTGTTTGCTCAAGTTTGTGATGAAAATTATTTAAATTATTTTTAAAAGAAAATGTCAATTTTCAGGTGCAAAATTTTTTAATTTGTGACATAAACTAGAATACAAACCTTTCATACTTTGTGAATGTCAATAAGGACAATAAATATTTTAATTTTATAAAATTTTTTTTCTATTTGATGCAGCAAGCTAGTAGTATAATGAATATGCTGGTACTTGGGCTTAAGATCGATTTCTTTAGTTTCTAAATCTGGTCAATTTTTGAAAAAAATCAAGTCACAAATCAAAAAATAAGTGCTTACAAAACGAAATTTATTAATTAATTACCAATTTGTCTAAATTTTTTTATCGCTATCTTAAATATTTAAAGTGGTTTATCTTAATTAGAAAAAATAAAAATCAAAGTTTTCTCAAATTATTTTGTTTAACACTGATTATACTCTTTCTATGCAATATTCACTAAAGCATGTAAAGAAAAAAAGTCTTTTATATTTACAACAAACCAATTTTCTTAATTCTAAAACTGAATTCAAGTTAAAATTTTCAATCAAAAATTCAAAAGCTCATTTTTAATTTAGTTATGCTTTAGAGTCGCATAAAAAAGTATTTCTCTATATGAATTTATATATTTGCGAGATTTTTCGATCACATTTTTTGTTGTTCCATGTTCTTTTAATTTTATACAATTATTAAAGAATTTTAATAAGTAAAAGTTGAGAATAAAGAACTTTTTAAAATTTTTCATGCTATAATTCATTATTAAAATAAACTTTATTAAAATTAATGTTATCCATATTTTTTTATGGAATATTCTGCGTTGTGTCTTTATTGATCTGCTGAGTAACTATGACAAACTGCTTCTGTTAATGCATGTAATCATAATTCTGATGATAGAAGATGATCATAATAACTATCGCTAACAAATTTTAATAGTCTTCAAGTAAAAAAAGTATTCTTGCATATCGTTAATCTTCACTACAACTTTAAATATTTTCAAACTTATTTATTATCAATAATATCTTGAAATATATTTTAAATGAGATGCACACAACAGAAAATTGTTCAGATACCAAGACAAAAGTTGAAGAACTGTGTTTAAGTTTTGAAAAATCAGTTGAAATATCCACAAATGAAAATCCTCATAAAGAACAAAGACTCGAATCAATCATTTCAGCTCTTCAAGACATAATAAACGAGGCTTTGAAACGAGGTGACAAGGAAGAAAAATTAGCCGGATCAATCAGAAAAGGTTTAGAAATTCATAATCAAGATGCATCTGAATTATTCGAATATTTAACCCGAAATCAAGAAAGTAATTATCAAATCCCATTTTACTTACTCGGGCTCTTTCATGAGTTTGGGATTGGCACCGAGATAAATGAACAACAAGCAGCCAAGAGGTACATACAAGGTGCAGAACAGAATGATTCATTATCCCAATTTTTTCTTTCCATGTGCTACTACTATGCGAAAGGTGTCGAGAAAAATCCTGCCAAAGATTTTTATTGGTGTCGGATGTCGGCTGAAAATGGATGTGCACGTGGACAATCAAGTTTAGGTTTTTGTTACGAGCAAGAAATTGGGACTGATCGCGATTTGTCAAAATCTTATTATTGGTATAAAAAGTCTGCTGATGCCGGAATGACAATTGCCATGAACCATTTAGCGCGATTTTATCGCGATGGAATTTTTGTAAAAAAAAATACAACCGAGGCTTTCACATGGTATCAACGATCCGCCGAATTTGGAAATCTAAGCGCGATGATTAGTTTAGGTTTCTGTCTTGAATTTGGGATTGGGGCTGATATTGATTTAAAGGCCGCATTTTCATGGTATAAATTGTCAGCAGACTCGGGTGATACCACAGCGATATATAATTGTGGAAATTGCTATTTGAATGGAATTGGAACGGAACCTGAAAAATCAAAAGCTGTTCAATATTTTCTTATATCTGCGAATGCGGGTGATATAGATGGACAATGTAATTTGGCTTATTGTTATCTGAATGGTGAAGGGACAGCTGAGGATTCACGAAAAGCTTTGTATTGGTATAAACGATCAGCGAATGGCGGACAGGTTTTAGCCCAACAACGGTTAGCTTGTTGTTATACATATGGATGGGGAACAAATAAAGATTTACATGAAAGCATATGGTATTTCAGACAGGCTGACAAGATGGGAAGTTTAGATTGCAAGGCGCTCTTGTCCGGGATCTTTAGCCCTTTTTTTGAAAATTAAAAGCATGAAAAACTTGGCTATAAATTGTAGAAATGAAATTTTCAAAGGGTTGACTGATAAATTTCAAAATCAGACACTTAATTCAGGTTTACATATTTCTGCTCAAGGTTTTATTTGTATCTCCTAATTTGCATGTTTTCGTAAATTATTTTAACAAATTTTTTTTATTATCACTCACATAAATCTAACGTCAATTAACAATATTTTGTTAAATTTTCTTATCTGCGATGAATAAAATTAACAAAACTTTGAATACTATCTAGAAAAAATGATTTTTACTTTAGAACTCTTACAATAAAAACAATACTGTCTTCTTTTAACCTGGCTGCTAAATACAGTTTTAAACTTTTGTCAACACATGTTACATTGAGAATAAGATTGCAATAAAAAATATTGAAATTTACAAACTATCTGTTTTTTTTATTAATAATATTTGAAAAATAATATTCCAAATATTAACAAAATTATAAAATTATTCTAAAGAAAAAAAACCATAATTGAAAGCAATTATAAATTATATATTTTAATACTTGATAAAAAAAAATTATTATTATTTGTTTTGAGGTTTTTTATCATTTAAACTTAAATAATAGATGGTTATTTACATTTCGTTTTTATGTTGAATTGTCTTATTAAAGCAAATGAACAGAATTTTGGTTAATTGTATTACAAATGAGATTAAGCATATGTAATAATAATAACATAAATATTCTAAAAATGCTTAAAAAATTCACAATGGTTTTATATATAATGGAATTTAGGTGAAATTTTTGTAACATGGGAAATTAAAAATTTCAAATACTAATAAATACATTACAAAATTGGTCAAAAAATCCTTTTTACAAACCAAATAAACGAGCTATTTAAAAAGCAATAATTTGCTGCAAGAATTTCAATTCTTAAATAACTCAATATATTCTAAAATGCTTTAGTTAAGTTTTTTTCAAACCATTGTCGCATTAAAGAATATATAGGAAACAAAGTAAATTTTGTCAGATTATTTTCCGTGATCAGCTAAATATTGAACTCGATCTTCTTTTAAATATGGTTAAAAATCAAGAGATACCAAATCGATGGCTAAAGTTCTTAATCTGTTCGCATTTTTCTTTTTGCTCTTTTGTACTTGCATAAAATTGGTTGCACTAATATCAGGAAGGCAAGGTTTATTTGAATTAAATTTAAAACGTCAAAAGAGTCTCAAAACCTGGCATGTATATAATAATGCTCGAAAACTACAAGTAAGTAATTTAAAAAAAAGTTTTTTTTTGACATCAACTTTTGCAAATTAAGCGAAATTGGGACAGAAGTCAATTTTCAAAGAACATCTGAATAGAAAAACTCTTCGAGCTCTAATCCTCGGTCATTTGGTGAGGACGGTTTGCAACAAATACCACCAAAAACCCTTTTAGAAAGTACAGAACAACTTGATTGGATGGGAATTTACGCAAGAATTGCAAATCTAGGTTATTGTTTAGATAACAATGAAATAGGGAAAGTCGTGCCTGATGATCAAGTCAAAGGTATGCATATAATGTAAGGTCCTATCAAATTTACCTTTTCATTTTGAAATTTACAATATTTTCGATTCTTTGTTTAGCTGATGCTTTTCTAGTAAATAAAGAAATCATGGTTTTTTTCAAAAGCCCAGAGCTTAGCATCGAAGCATGGACACAAAGAAAAAATACCATGGTAGTTTATGATTTTTCCAGAGCCCTTCAATTAAAGGTGGATCAAGTTTGGTATGAGAATACGTTAATATTCAAAAATGTACTTTTAAAAAAAATTGATAGTCTGATAAGTAAAGGAAATTTGGATAAAAATGAAATTTCTGTATCTTTTACAGGACATGGAATCGGTGGAGGTGAGAAAGAGAGGATTTTTATCTTTAATGAGGAAAATTTTCAGAATTTCATAAAATTTTTTGGAAAATTTTAGCATATGCAGTTTTGGCAGCTTTGGAATTCCTAAGAGAAGTAGTTGGAATATTTAGAACTAAACTCGATATCAACATATATCTTTACACTTTTGGGCAACCACGAATCGGTAATGCAGCGTTCTCGAGTTTCGTTACTGATTTCTTGGCAATGCACCGAATCACCCATACCAATGATCGAGTTCCCCAATTCCCTTTGGTGGATGATAAAGGGGAAAAATATTATCATCACGATACAGAATATTGGATTGCTCATGATTGTAATTGTCTGGAAACTAATACTACCACAGAATATGTTGTTTACGAATGTCCTGGATATGAATTGGAGTGGGGCGATATTAGAGAGCATCCTGTAAGTCCCAATGTTACAAGAGATTTTAAAGCAATTTTTAATTCTCTCAATTTCTGAACTCTTTCTTTTCAACAAGGATTGCAACTCGAAGCAAAGAGGGTCGGAAGAAGATGCTATTCGTGCACATTATGGGTCATATTTTGGGACAACCATGGAAGACTGCAAATCAATATGGCAACGATGGTGGTGAACCCGATTTAGAGCCAAAACTTTTGAGGATATTTAGATTGATGAAGAAGCAAATGAGTCTTGTTTCTTTTAAGAATTGGATTGAGTTTTTATATTATTTGTTTTTCTTTCAAAAGAATTTTAGCTATATAAATTTTTGCAAAATTCATAAGATTATTTATTTTTCTATTTTACATATTTTAAGAATTCTGATAAGATATTACTAATAACCTTACGATTTGATTTAGATATCCTTAATCAACTTTTGAATAAAAGCTAAATTTCGAATAATTTTCATTCAAGATAAAAACGGTTAATTTTTTTTGGGAAAGAACAAATTTTAAAGCACAATTTTATCTAGTTGTTAATGAAATCGATTATTTTAATTTTACATTTTTCGAACATAAATCCTTTAGCATATATTATTAGTGGTCTAAGGTGTGACATTAAACTTCTGCTGTCAGGTAATAGTCCTCCTAGTGAAAAAATCAGGTGAAAAATTCACGTATACTTTTTAAATTTATTGCCAAAAAGTCTGTGTGAAATAATAATAATAATTACTTTATTTCAGTTTTAATGGTTGTCTCTTTTCTTAAATTTGAGCAGGAAAGCAATTTTTTATGAGCTAAAAGGTAGTCTGATAATTTGTAAAAAGTTATATTGGATAATTTTACATTAATTGTGTTTGAAAGATATTTGAATGGCTAAATTTTGAAATGAACATATATATATATACTTTTTTTTACATATATAAAACATAAAATTAGTTTTTACAAAATTTTTAATATCAAATAAAAGGTGTTCAAATAAAAATAAGATATTTATATTGAATTTTATTTCTTGTTTGAAAGCGAACGAATGATTTCGATGAAAATTTTTAAACTAAAACCTTTCCTGATCGTTTATATATACTCAGAAAGACTTCAAAAATATTTTCTATAATTGTTTATCATCCAAAATTTTGATAATCCCACAATTAAACCATTTCTTATCACTAACTGAACATGTGAAGCTCGTTAATATTATGTCCAAACCAAAGAAATTAAATTAATACAAATATCATTTTTATAATGGCCAATAATTCATTAAGACTTTTTTTAACTTGGGAATGCTTTCAATTTATCATTGATTTGGAAATTTCTTTTTTTGGTCTTAGTAGCAGTACTTTTCATGGATGAGATCAAAGAAATAAATAGATAAATTTTAAAGGGATATTTTGTTTAGATCAATTATTTTTTATCAATCTTAGTTAGCCTTTAACATGTGTAAATGAAATTTCATATTTTTCATAATATAAACAATATCTAACTTTTTGCATCTATGTTTAGAGGGAAAGGTGAAGATGAATTAAATAAGATAAATTAATTTATGATTCTTTTTTGTTTGTTATCATATACTTTAAAAATTATAAATTATCATCTTTTTTTTTGACTGTGAAATCTTTATGGCAATAATTAAGTACCTGTTTTTTAAGAAAAATACAATAAATAGAAACTTTAGTACCTTTTTTGAAAAGAAGAAAGTTTCTCTATTGGTTCCCGGAAAAAAATTTATGTATTTAGGATTAGGGTTAAAGTTAATATATATTTAATTGGAAATGTCTTAAAAATTTATTTATCTTTTTAATTTTAATGATTATTTACTTCAAATAAAAATTTTTTCTTAAAAATGTTATTTAATTACATGTATCATGGTCAAGAGAATAAATATCAAAGAGAAGAAAAATATTGTTTAAATTATTAAAAAATTTGATAAAAACCAATTTAAATAAAATTTTTTTTTATAATAATTAATATTAATTTCTACCATATTTTGATTATTGTTAACATTTCAATTTCAATATATTAATTATTGAAAAACTAATATCTTGGACTAAAATATTAAAAGTTTAAACATTAAATTTATTTCATCCAAGTTAACAATTTTAAAACTGGGTGATAAAATATTTAATTTATGAAAGAAATCTTTTCAAAGTTTTTATAGAAAAATTAAAATAAATCATATTTTTAGTTCAAGTTTAAAAATTAATTAAAAAATTTTGAAAAAATAACTTTAAATTTTATTTTTAAAGTGTAAAATTATGTCTCATCCTATAAAATAAAATCGATGTAAAGATTTTATCGAGTAAAAAAGAAAAGAAAAGAAAAGAAAAAAAAAAGCAAAGTAATTCATTTTTCACATGGTCTAATTTTGTCAAATTGAAGTACGGATAAACAAGTTTGGTAACATTATAGAATTCTGGCCAATGAGAGTATGAAATTTATGTGAAATGGAGATTTTTCATATTTGATTTGTTCAAGAAATTTCTATTTCTTATTTTATATAATAAAGTTTTCATATATTTTCAAATGCGACCAATGTTTTTTCTATGTATATATATATATATATAATTTATTTTGAGTTAACAAAGTTTTTATTAAAATATTTTATAACCAAACACAAATAAGCCCCTTTTTCAATCATAACATTATTGGTTTAGCAGCTTTATACACATTTTTTTATGATAAGTAAATTTTGTAAAAGATAAAATTTTGTCTCATTTTACTTGTATTTAACATGTATGTTATTTTTAATTACTTACATTTTACAACATAGGACATAATTGTAAAACTTCAATATTGCCAAAAGTTGAAATTAATATGTACCACTAAAAATAGTGCCCAAAGTCTGTCGTGCTATGTAACAACCTTAAATGTAAAAAATAAAAATAAAAATAAAAAAAAGAAAGATATTTTTTCATAAATTGATTGATTGATTCTTTTGATATCGAAAATAAAAAGAGCTTTGGGTAATTTTTTTGAAGTTTCTTGGTCACCGTTTAATTTATTAACAAAATGGTTAAAATTTTGAAAATTTTATTTAGGGTAATTGAAATTACAATTACATTACATTTTTGTGAGAAAGGGTATTATAGTAATATAACGTGAGAAAATTATCGAATATTAAGCTGCTCATCTTATGCTAAAAAAGTCATTTGTTGTAAAGAAAGGTTAAAATACAGATTGATCGAAATAATGGTATTGCTAAAAAGAACATCAATGTTTAAAGATATATATAAAGGTTATAATTGATTTTAGTTTCAAAGAAATTTTCATAAATAATTATGGTATTGGAATAAACCTGTATATCAAGAGCTAAAAAGCTTCAAAAGGCTATATTAAATAAGGATTTTCTGGAGCATTAGGTAGAGACTAGTCTCTCTTTGGAATACAAGTTGCCAATTGACCACCAAAAAATAAATGAATAATTAAATTTACATTTAGTTTCTTCTTGAAAATTTCTATCGTGATAAACATTAAAAGTTGATTTGATGTTAATAATAAATTTAACTTAAAACAATATTTTACATATAAGGTAACATAATGTAAAAGAGGTTAAAATGACGAATTACGGTATTGTGGCAAATTTAGCAAAATAAATTCGCGCGCAAAATTAAGACACGTAAAAATTATGTCATTTTTTCATTTGAACAAATGACTCTTTTATCACAACTCTGAACAAATTATTAACTTTGCCACAATAACTCCAATCGTCTAAAATATCATCCCCTTTTTTACCTTATGCTAATTTTTTCTGTTAATCAACTTTTGTGCTTAAAAGTCAAATTTTGTAAAAATTTATACAATGTAAATATATCCCTTTAATTTAATAAAAATTTCGGCATGTCTATGATTTAAAACTTACTCTCTATCTCTCTCGCTCTCTCTCTTGGAATCTAATAAAAATAACTCATACAATTCCTAATATGGGTATTATTAAAGCAATAAAGGGAAATAATAATCATAAGGAACCCATCTAATGATTGTTTATGCAAAGTTTTCAAAGATTTCCTTTCAGAATTGAAAAAAATATATATGCAAAGGCAGAAAAGAATTTCAGAAATTCTTGGATTTTTTCGAATATTCATATTTTGAGAAAATCTCGAAACTTCATATTTCATAATCACATACATACATACATACATACATACATACATACATACATACATACATAAAAGACATATATGCATACATAATAGACATTTATGCATTATCATGTATGCACCAAATTTCGGGAAATATTAATTTTAGATATTTGGTCAAACAAAATAAAATTTCTTTTCGGCTCTTTCTACATTAATTTATTTTTTAACTAAATTGGGTGCATAAGAGATTTTACCCTTTATATATTAGTGATACTGGACAGGGTGACCTTAAAAAGGAAAAGCCCGAAATTTCAAAATAAAAATAAAAATAAAAAACTAAACAAATGACCATCAAAATTAAAAATACAGAATAGTATACAAAATAAATACAAAACGGAATGATATGAGGGGATATTTTGACTTTTTCAAAGGTCAATTTGTCAACTAGAATGTTTGCAGGAACTTAAAAATAGAAGTGTTAAACCAAATATAGCTAGCTAGAAAAAAACAACAAATCTAAAATCTAAATCTAAAATGTTAAGTTTTTATGTTAAAAAATGTGTGCAATATAAGGCAGAAATTATCTTTGATAAAATTATCTATCATCATAATCTCCTTCTTCATCTTCATCTTCATCTTTATTCGTGAAAACCCTTGGACTAAAAATATTATACAAAATTGCTTTTTTACAACGTGTGTGAACTATTGGAGCGACAAAAATTGAAGTTTCACTAATAAGATTTGTCACTCGTTTATTCGGCTAGATTATATCGCATGAACCTCATCAATAGGTGATTCAGGTATCAATGAATTGTCCCTCGAGTTCGTCTCATCAGTAGCCCTAGAATTCATACTTCCTTGTTCCAATTTTGAACTATTGAAATCTGAATTTTTTTGCCATAATGATTGTCGGTCTGTTGAGTTTGATGGGGCACTCACATTAACAAATATTAGTTGAGGAGTTGTACCACCTCCAAGAATGGTGTTTGGACCCCTTGTAAGACCATCCATTCCTGTCACTGCTTTTTCATCAAATTCTCGTTCGAATAAAGGTTTCATCGCTACTACATTACGTGTAAATCCGTAAATGATGCTGTTTACTAAACCCGCTGAAGTGAATATGCAGCCGGCTGTTAGGAGACTATTAAAAGATACGGGATAAAAGATAGATTGGATTAATTAATGTCAAATTCATCAGTCATTTCATTTGCGAAATTAGCAAAGGAAAACTTACTATGTTAATGGGAAATGAATTCCTAATACAGCAATATAACGTTCTAAATAAATGAAATATTTGAGAAAGAAAAGTGCAAGTTAATTATAGATTCAAAAATTTTCCTAAATAAAGCCATTAGAAACAAACAAACAAACGAATCACTTACGAAAGGCCAAGGGAAAAACTAAAAGTATATACGAAATTGGATAGTAAATCAACTTTTTCCCAGTTCGTTGCAGAACAACTTTTGTGTTCGACATTTGAATCGAACCTTGATGTCGATAAATCATGATAAACATGGTGCCATATAATAAAATCATGATGAAGGCTAAAATCGTAATGATCCCGTAATGAAAGAGAATTCGATATCCGGGATACGCTGCTGCGATCCAACACCATGCACCACCAGCTGATCCAAAAAAGGGTACTTCAGGAGTTTCAAGTAAAAATCCTACAACAGCAATAAAAATGTTGAAAGGCCAGATTAAAGTCATAGCAATTAACAGGTAATGTTTTGCTTCGAACGAGTGGACCACGGCCATGTACGTATGAAGACAAATTGCTGTTGCCCAAAATCCTGAAATAAAAATTTTTAAATATTTATTTATTCATTTCCAAATTTCGATTTTATTATCATGGGGACATGTATTTGAGAAAGGGTAAATTTTAACATGGATAAAATGATGGGTTTCTCACCTGAAGCAACATCTCCAATATTAATAATAATTCCTTGTACGCTACAAAATGCTCCAGGACTAATGTCCCCTGATGCGATCCATCTCAAACTCATCATGAAACCGACACTCTGTAACCAATCAGAGAACAACATATTCAATACCAGTCGACTAACAGTTTGATTAGGATGTTTTTGTATTAAAATCCATATTATCATTCCTGTCACAGCCGCATTACTTAGTGTGCTAAATGAAACTATAGCGAATCGACCGATTGTAATCTCGTCTATCATTTTTTTGAGTTCAAGATTTTCGTAGGTAACGTTCTGTTGCTACTGGTGATGATAATTGATGGTGATGGTGATGATGATGATGATGATGATGATGAGGATGGTAAAGATGAGTAGATTCTAGTTTGATTCACGCTTGGAAGGTATATTAATATGTGATATTTGTATATTTTGAGAAATTCGTCACTAATCACAGGTATGCGAATCAAGCGGAATGATTTTGATTCTGTTTTCAATGATGATTTTATTTTGCTAATTTTGTTTACTGGAACAATGAGAAAGACTGTTGTTGCTGCTGCTGCTGCTGCTTAAACAAAACATATATAGCTGACCAGATAGACTTTTCTTAAAAGTTCTTTGAAAAGAATGAGATATTTCAAAAAAAACTAGAATTTTTTTTAAAACTGTTTCTAATTTTGAAACTAAAATCAAAGAAAGTGGGGGAAAAAAGAAAAAAAATCCTTTCAAAAAAAACTCTTCACTTTTTCCTCATTGATCATATATATATAACTTTTTAAAAGACAATTAATATTAGCTTTATCAACTTTTAAATCCGTGACGTGAACGTAGTGTTGTGTAAATTAAAGATTTCTGTTTTTGGCGCGATTGGTACATTAATTGCATTAACTTACAGCTGTTTATTATTTTTTGATATGGAATTACAATTTTAATATACACTAGATTTAAAATATACCTAAATCAGAAACATAATCTTTATATGATTGTTGTTAAAGTGAATCAATCAAAATTATTAAATTTAAAATAGAATTTTAAAAAAAATTTTGCCATCCGATCTTTTTAATCCCTATTTCGATCACAGGTTTTTATTTCTTTTTATTTAATATTATTATTATTACTAATATTATTAATGTATGTCGTAGTATGATGCATTGTAAATGTCTTTCGGACAAGTTTGCAGGATACATTACAGAGAACTTTTACCTTATTGTGGTATTCAAGTAGTTTAGTTCATGTTGTAAATAAGAAAAAACAAATCATTTAAACTGCAACACAAAAACCTTTTTAAAGATTAAGGAGGTTCACAAAAGCAACAACAACAACAACAACAGCAACAACAACAACAGCAACAACAACAAAAACAACGGAATGAAAGATAGACTGCCAGAAATAGTAAATAGAAAAATTTGATAATTGGATCCTAAACGGGACCAATCATCTTTCATCATTTGGTGTATGATTTTTAGGACAATGCTAGATAGTAGTGACTGTATTTTTTATGAGCTAAAAAAAATAGAGAATAATGATAATGATAATGATGATGATGATGATGATGATGATGATGATTTGATATTATTCCATTTTTAAGAAAACATTTCTTTGAAATTTTTTATTCTTTCACAATAATCAAAAAAAAATCATTCTGCTATCTAGCTAATTTATCTAACTATTATTTTTATGACGTATGAGATAAGAAGATATGCAGAATTTTATGCAGAATTTAAAATTTTCAAAAAAATTCTATTTATAAAGCTGGCTGAAACACCTTTTTCAGGGTAATATTGTAAATAATTGGTTAATAATGATGAACCAGGTTTGATTATACGATCCTTTCTATGGTTTTAGATTTATGAAAAAAAAACCCACTCTCCCCCTAATTCGAATAATTTAAAAAAAGAATTCTTTGGGGAAGCATGAAAAAGTTCAAAATTATTTTGATTAAAATTTTAAATTTCAAATTTATTAAAGTTTTATTTATATTTGTAATTCAAACTGGGTTAAAAAAAAGTTTAATTTTTAAAACCTCTCATATATATGTAAATTCGAATATTTTTAATATCACAGTTTATTGACACACAAAAAAATGGTGGGAATATGAACATTTACATGTATTCCGTTTCTAATTTATTGTTCAATCTTATAATTGAACAGACTATTATTCCCTAAATATATCTAAATTGGAGGGAGAAATTTTAATGTTAACTTGTTAAGAATAAAACTTGAAAAGAATTATTCTATGCAGACTTTATTAATTTTATTCAAGATTCAAAAATGGGAGGGGGATGGAAGGAGGGATTTTTTTTTATGAAACATTTTGATTCCTTGTTGTGTGTTAAATAAAATTAACATTCTAGTTATGGATTTGAACGACATATGACGTTGTGAATCAATTTAATTAAGTTAGTGGTCCCAAGATTTCTGCAAGTATTCAAAAAAAATATAAATTAGGAAAAAGAAATTAAAGAAGGAATCTAGACTTATAATATCAAAGAATTATCATAATCTAAATTTAGAAAGTTTTTTTTTTTAAAATGTATATATAAATATGAAACAATTTTTGAATATGCATAGCTTAAAGATTTAAAGATATCTCTAAATATATATTACTCAAAACTTTTAAATATCTATTGAAAATTTTCTCATTAAAAAATAATATTTCTTTGTTTCTTGTTACATGTAATTGGATAAGATACTTTTTCAATGTATATATATTATTAATATTGAAGAATTTTCTTTTTATAAAATTACCATTTTTTTTGGCATTTGTGAAACCCGCCAAGAATTACATGAAAAATTATTTTCGACATGCTTTTTCAAATTGTTACATCAAATACTTCTTCTCTCGAGAATGCAAGAATTTTTTTACTGCATTTTCTTGACGTTTTACATGACTCCATATTGAATACTTTTACTTTCTTTGTGAAAGCTTATGAAATATTTCCTTTCCTGAAAAAAGTTTTCATATTAATTCATTTTGTTTTATAATAAGAAACAATTTATCTGACATAATACCATCTTGTTAACACGCTTTACGAATTATTATTATTATTCTCAGCCAGAAAATGATTTCAATAAATTGGCAATTGTTTTGCCGAGAAACTTTTTTTCAAATAGACTATTTTGTTATTTGAAATAAAATAAAAATATCCTATTGGTGTTTTCTGATTTTTAAAAAGATAAAAATTTTACATGTGAAATTTTTATTTTTTTCCTAATTGGAAATTAAGTTTTCCTCACTCTCATCGCAAACTCTATTTCTAACACAAATGTTTAATCAAAAGCTCCGATTGGTTCGGGCCTATTCTGATCAATCGATTGTAATGATTGGTTCAAAATTAAGAATCTGATCTTTTCTAAATTGGTTTTTCTACATTGATTTGTTAATTGATTCATGTTTTTTAAAACTCAGAATATGTTAATCAATGGTGAATGGAGGTATTGTGGCGAATTTAATAATAATTTGTGATAGGTTGTGATAAAAAAAAGTATATGAAATGCCATTTTTCCAATTTAGAAAATGGCATACTTTCCCCTCCCCCCCCCCCAATAATTTATTTTACTAGCTTTCTCATTCGCCACAATATCTACTTATACGTGTAAAACGCTAAAAATTGAAATTAATGTTTCAAGTTTTGTAAAAAGTTTATGGTTTTTTTTTTTTGAAAAAAGGAATAATTTGATCTTATTATAGAAATTAGTTTTTTGTTTAATAATCATATTATCTTACTTAATTCTATATCAAAACCTAATTGTATTGAATTGTCTAACAAGTTTAAGCATTTTAAATTGAAAAAAAATATATATCCATTTTTAAATTTTTTTTCAATTATAAATAACTATAAATAAATTTTTTTTTATTAATTATAATTAAATGTTTTAATTATCAAATTTTAAAATAATTTAAATGTATTAATTTATGAATACAGTTATTAATAAAATGATAACACATTTTTTTATAATTAAATATGAAAAATCAATACATTTTTAAAAGTAAGTCGTAATTGTAATTTATCAAAAAAAAATTTGTTAAATTTATATAAAAATTTTTATAATAAATATATTTAGCCAAAAATTTTTTTTAAAAAAAATGAATATTAATAAAAATTATATCTATTTAATTACTTTTATTTTAATTTATCAAAACAAAAATATTAATCTATTTATTACAACTTTTTAAAAAAATTAAATATTTTGTAAATATATTAGAATATTTTTAATGCAATTTAATTTAAAACTTGTTAAAAATTAAATAGTTGTTAATAATATTTTTATCAAACTTATTTGATTTAAGCCAGTATAAAATACTATTAAATGATTTTTAAACTTATTAATAATTAACTAAAAATTTGTTATAATTGTAAAAATATATAATTTGTAAAAAAAATTTGGTATTTATGTAACCTAAATAAAATAAAATAATTGCTAAAAAATTAAATTAATTTTTGTTAAATCATATAAAAAATAATAGTGAAAAAATAGTGAAAATAATTAAAAAAATTTGGACTGCTTTTGTTGATAATTTTTTATTCAAATTTAAAATTTATTCACAAAAGTCAATTAAAATTTGAGATTAAAACAGACCAGCTAAAAAAATAAGAAACTTGCTAAAAAATTTTGTAATTTAAAAGATTATAAAAAAAATAAAAATAAAAAAAAATAAAACAAGAATTAACTTAATTAAAAAAAGAGTTAACTAAGACTAAAAGATATTTAAAAAAAAATAAGCAACTCAAATAAAAAGTTTTTTTTATAGTTTTTTTCAGCAATTTTAATAATAGTAGAAATAACAGTATTAGTATTTTAGATGTTAAAAAAAAAAGACATATTAATTAATTTCAACAAAAATAGTTATTTTAAACTTTTATTTTGTGCGACAGAATATCGAATGTTATTTTTATTATTCATTAAATTTTTTAATATTTTTTTAAATACTTTTTTCTTCATAAATTTTATAAGTATTTTTTTAGTCTCATAGCTTTGAGGTTAGTTAGTTTAAAAAAATATAAAGAGCAATTTTTTTTTCTTGTTTTTTCTTTAAAATATTTTTGAATTTGCTGTAATTTTTAGATTTTATAATAAATTTAATATTCTTTTATATTTTTTTTTAAATTATTTTTTACATTTATTGACAGTAATATAAAGCAATAAAAAAATTAAGATTAGATTGTTTTTATCAAAATTTTATAAAAACAACCATATAATTATTCCAATAATTTTTACTAAATTAAACTTTTTTTTCTTATCTATTGTTTGTTCAATATAATATTTCACGTTTTTTGTACCAAAATATTTTGCATTAATCTTATTATCAATAAAAAATTAACCATTTTTTCCTTTTTTCTTTTTTTTTTGTAAATTTTAAAACTGTTGAATAAATAAGTTTAAGAGCTTTGTTTTTTTTTTTATAAAATATTTTTCGATATTTAATTGTTTTTCATTGAAATATATTTTTTTACTTATAGTAGTTTATGTTTATTTTATTAAAATAGTTTATTAAATATTTTAATAATATAAAATAAGTAAAAAATATTTTAATCTGTTTGTATATCATTTATCGATTATTTGATTGAAATTTAATTGTTTAAAGTATTTTTAATAATATAAATTCAAAAATAGCATAAAAATAATTATAAAATAATTTTAATTGTATAAAAGTATTTTATTAAAAACATTGTTACAAAATACTTTGACCTTTTAATGCCAACAATAAAATTTATTAAAAAAATGTATGATAATAATTATATATATAATGTAAATTATAAAGATTATAATAAATGTAACCAGCACAAATCCATATAAAAAATACAATAACAATGATTAAAATAATAATACTAATTAGGTTGGTAAAAATTTTCAAAAAATTGAAAATGGCATATAATTTAATGCTAAAGATCATAAAAAAAATTGAATATATATTAAAGAAACTGACGAGAAAAAATATTCTAAATTTGAAATTTATTATAAAAAAAGACATGATAATTTGCTGTGGAGAGTTCAATTTATTATTTTTTTGTGTAATTATTATTACTATATTATTATAAAAATATTAATGTTCTCAATTTTTAAGCTTTTAATAAACTTGAAAAGCTTATATGTTTTAGAATAGTTCAATTCAAGATTGCAAATAATTTAATATAAAATAATTAGTTTTATAATATTAAAAATCTAAAGTTTTTTGTTTGAATAAATCATTATAATAATTCTGAAAACAACATCAATATAAAATGCCAATTTTTTAAAAAGTATATGTATATATGGATGCCAATGTCAATTGTAAATATTTTTTTTAATAATAATTAAATATCAATTAATTTTTAGCTTTAAATTATTTCTAGAAAATTTATAAGAAACAAGAAACTGTTTTATATTTTTATCAAATGAAATATACTCAAAAATTTTTGGTCTGATTTGATTTTAATTTTATCTATTAAATTATTATTCAAATGTTTTGCCTTATTAAATTTATAGACTCTTGATTTGAATACTTTGTCGAAATGAATCTATTAAAAAAAAATAAAGTATATTTTGACATCCGAACTGTTTTATTGATTTTAATATATATGTCTAATTACTTTCATTGCTTTAAACGAGTTTTGTTACAAATAATAAAAAATAAAATAAAGTGTATATTTCTGATGAGTTACTTTTTATGATATAAAAATACGATAAAAAATAAAATATTGATTCAGAAAAGGTTTTTACTCAAAAAACTTTAATTTTTTATATCATTATTTAAATATTCATAATTATTTATTGCTTTTTTGAGTTTTTTATTATAGAATTTAATTTTTATAATAAATATTAAATAATATTTTTATAGATATTGATTTTAAAATTGTATTAAATTATATAATGCAATAAAAACCCAAAAAATCAATAGAATTATTAATATTAACCTTTTTTTTTTTTTTTTTTTTAACAACCAATAGCTCAATATATTCTGCTTTAAATAAGCTTTATTAATCTACTATTTTATTGAAAATATCAAAAAAATACTTTATATTATCATTATAATTTTTGAAAAATTACACTTTTAAAACAAAAATTCATATCTTTGGGTCCTTTTGACTTTTTCTTTTTTCTTTTTCTTTTTCTTTTTACAAAATAAATAATTCTAAACAAATATTTTCTTTTTTGCTAAAAATCTTAAATTTTAAATTCTAATTATTAATTATAATTTAAAAACTTTTTAGTCTAAAAGACTTTCAAAATCATTCAACACCCTTTTCTAATTCATAATCTCTATAATTCTATTCTTAGTAATTGGGTTTTCTAATTTGAATAAAATTTAAAAGAAAAAAAAAAAACGGATAACTTAACATTGAGTATGCATTAGTAAAAATTTTTAATAATGTCATTGTTATCTTAAAAATGGTTTATGCCGAACTAAAAATGTATTTACCATCAGAGAAAATCGATATGATCAACGTCGCATGGCTCACGCATCATTGCCTAAATTTTTTTGGGGGAAAATCTATTTAAATTAATTGGGTACATCTTTGACCCCAAAAATTCATAACATGATTCATGTGCATGTTTATTCAGGAGAAAATTTTTCTTTTGGGTTCTTTGCTACCATACCTTTATCTGAGGAGTATGAAACCCGGAAAAAAGGTAGTATTCTCAAATTGGTAAATTAATCTTATAACCTATATCTTATTCTCATTCATAAACCAACATATTTAATCATGTCTGTACCCGGTACTACGTAATTTCTGAGATGGGATTTGGTACACTACCCCGCGGGATACTCTACGGTTTATTCCATTGTGACATAGATGGCTATTATTAAGTAAATCAGAAAAATATTTTAATATTTAATAGATTATCAATTTTAATTCGTATGAAATTTCTTTAAAAAAAAAACTATGAGTTAATTCTCTTAACAGGAACAACTATTATAGTTATCCAATTGTTCTGTAAAAAAATAAAATTTGCATTATTATCTTTTAATCTTTTGAATAATAAAAAAGTTAAATATTTCATTAATTAAGGAGGTCAAAAACTTGACCAAATATTGTTCTCATAGAAAAATCTCAACTTCCCCTATTATAAAATTTCATTACACATATTGTTATTCTGTGTTCATTCTTATTCCTCAGCTAAGCTCAGTTCAGTTCAGTTTAGTTCAGCTCTGTACTAATCATGATTAATTTTACCTCCTAACCAAACATCTTTAGAGTTATTCTACGTCAAATTCTTTATTACCACTTTAAAACTTTGTACCTCGTTTGAATCTCAATAATTTTGAATCTTACAAGTTTCACATTTCGCATTGATTTTCTTTAAAGTATAAAATTTGTGTTGGCTAGCTCATTTTATTGATTGGTATTTTATTTTAATGTCTAAATTTTACATTAATTAAAATATAAAAGTCAATGATAAAAACCAATATATATTTTATTTAAATATATAAACACACTATTGTCCAGTCAATTTTGGAACAACAAATGAAATTTTTATATAGATTAATCTTGTAGAAATTCACAAATGCAGCATTGATCCGCGTTTTAAACTTGATGATGATAATGATAATGATAATGATAATGATGATGATGATGATGATGATGATGATGATGATGATGATTCTATAAAATTAGTCACGCACCATTATTGCCTAAAGTTGGTTATTGATATTCTGTTTTTAGCTATCGATAGAATAATAATACATTGAATAAAACTTTAACCACCTGCTCTTTTTGAGGTTTCTCCCTGTTCTTGATAATTGTATACCAAATTCAAAAAAAGTAACAATACTGCGCCCGATCTCTTGTGTGATGCAGGAAAAGTATTGATTACAATTGTCTCGCTAATTTAAGTTTATTCGCCTGTAAAGAGAAAATTGGATAATTGTTAAAAAAATTTCTTCAATCATGCTACGTATAAAGGATCGAATAAAAGAATAAAACAGGTGACGACTCGTGTGTCTAAGGATTCATGATTTTTTTGTATGCAAGATTGAGGTCAGTTTCTCACCCTACAAGTCATGAGTACCAATGAATAGGAGTGATAAGCAACAATAAAGTTTTTATCGACGTCTTGCCCCTTCCAGAAAACAATACCGTGCTAGTAAGTTCTACCTTTTAAGCCTTTAGACTTTGTTGGAAGCTTGCATATCCAAATGCATCGAGGCAATTTACCAACAACAAACACTGTGTAAAACTTGTCTATACGAAAAACCGAGAACACAAGAGAAACAACAACGCATACATACAAAAACCAATTTGTTGCTCTTCTATAAATTTGAAGATTTTTCCCGGTATGTCATCATCCGTCGTAATCTTTCTTTTTAGTTGTGATACAAGTCCAAGTTACAAATCTTGCTCTAATAATTGTTGAGCGACATCATAAATGTGTGTGTGTGTTTATGTTACCTCACATAAAAGAGTAAAGAAGAAAAACAAGAGACAAAAGCATTTGCACGCAGCTGCAGTTTTGCCTCTGATCTCATGTCGCCATTGTGTATTGTATTTTGTTGCATATAAGACAACGTATTTGATTCTCAGATCTTTTGAGTAGCTTCTATCTTTCTAATTCTGAGCCTTTCAAATATTATCTAATATTCGGCTCGCATATTTAATAAAAATTAATCTTTTGTCTCAAGCGTTTATCGCTCGAAATTTGAACTTGCATTAAAATACTTTAGTCTCTTTTACTCTTTGAAACGTCTTTTACCTTATTTTGCTTGGAACAATGTCAAAAATAAATGGTCATCAATCAAAACGAACAGCTCGACGTGCGATACTCGATCCAACACGGCCCAGTTTTATTGAAGGATCTGAATCAACAACGAGTTCAGCCGTATCATTTCCAGCGTTGCTTTCTCCCGAAATGATTAATAGCAACACGGCAAATATTTCGATTAAAGCCAATTCATCAATCAATTTAAATCCACAGTTTGTGGAAGAACTTCTCGCAAAACTAGATCCAGCTTTAGTATCCCAACTTATGCAACAAATTACCCTTAAGTTTGAATCATTAATCACACCAAAGCTAAGGTCGCGCAGAGGTCAAGTTCCTAGACCTCAAAACCCTTTTGTTCTCTATCGTCGTGATATTCAAGAACGACTTACCCAACAGCGAGGCAAAGAAGTTGGTGCCAATCTTCCTTTAGTTTCAAGGGCAGCATCAAAATCTTGGCAAAAAGAACCACAGGATATCAGAAATATTTATGAATTGTTGGGTGACATTGCGAAAAAGGTTCACGAAAAAGTTTATCCAAATTACGTCTATAAACCGAGAAAGCGAAAAGATAAAAACCCACCAAAATATGATTTTGATGAAGAAGAGTTATTAATCGACACTGAAACTGGTTTATTATCCCCTAATCGCACACCAACTCGAGGATCAAGTCCTGGCTCTGAAGGTGTTTGTGTTCAACAAGAATTTACGATTATCCAAGAGAATGGTGATGGAAGTCGACACCAGCTTTCTTCAATTTATCTTTCCCCAGTAGTTGTGAATGAGTCGACACCACCACCACCACCATCACCACTACCACTACCACTACCACCACAAAGACAACAAGACCAATTTGTAAATCATTTTTATCATTCTTCAAGCGACTATCCTCAACGACCTTCCTCACCACGAATTTTAACACAAATGAATTCTTCAATTGTGTATAAGCCTCTTAGAACTTCAAACAATACAATGAATAACGCTTGTAAAAACGATTCAAGTGTACTGAACCAATTACCATCAATATCATCACTTACTACTTCTTTACAATCATCATCTCCTCCATACATGTCATTGACATTTAATGATCAGCAAGGCCAAAATGTCTCAAATTGGATTTATCATGATCAAGTCCGAAATCGACATACCCAACAACAACAACAACAACAACAACGTCAATTACAAGATTCACAACTGTACGATTTACCAACAACTAACGAGGGCAAACGTAGTAATGAATTATCACGGGATCTCAGCTTATCAGGAACCTGTGAATGCACCGATTGTCATCAAGATCAAGGAATAGAATCTAATCATATTTTACGTCAAATTAATGAACCTACGACTCCAAGCGACACCAAAGATATATATGGTCGTAAAATTTGTCGTCTATTTGGAGCTCCATGAAGTTTACGGAGGATAAGATCTAAATAGAAGGATATGAGTTTTTTTTCCTAAAGGAACTACTACTCACTTCACCATTTTTGGCATCCTTTTTTTACCGCAATGATTGAGGTAACCGTGATTGGCTCATAATTTTTCCAATAAAACAGACGGTTTATTTTGTCTGACAAATGCTCTTAAATTTAGAACCATCTTTACAATAGACGACAACTTTTATTAAGGGTTCGATAAAATTTCGACAACTAACTTTAGAGTAACACAAGAAAAGTTTCTTTTTTAAATACATCCATTAACCAATTCAAGATGTATTAAATTGAGCACAGGTCAGAAAATTTGATCATGTAAAAGTTTATAGTTTAATGAATTAGTTGTATTTTTCCAATTTTTATTGAATTTTGATACAGAATTATGAGGAAGGTTAATTTTTGACAAAAGCTTAAAATTTCTATTTTAAGAATCTTGAATCAAGACTTTTTGATAAATCAAGAAATTTGACCGATAGTATTAGATTGATAAAATACATTTTTGTGTTCAAAGACTAGGATTTTTTTTTTGAAGAGTAAAATTTTTAAATATAATTATGATTTTTTATTAAAAGTATTTTATTAAGTAATTGAAATAAATTAAATTATTTTGTTTTATTTTTTTCTATATATTCTTCAAATTAGACAATTTAACTTTTTTAGAAGGGAAAATAAATCAACATGATCTAGTAAATCAAAAAATTTTTCTTTATAAAAACAAATGTTTTTCTTTTGACGTGTGATTCTCACATCACATTACATCACATTGCATCACATTAAATGGTTAAAGTTTTTTTTTCTAATAATGCAAAACTTTTACATCTAACTAAATTTTTCAAACGCCTGAATGCAAACATGTACGCCAAAAAATTGAAATTTATAATTCAAAGCTCGAGGGAACTGAAAAGAAGAGTTATATAGACCACGAGCCATCTTTCTAATCTATTTAATGTATATATAAGTTTTTTAAAATATTAAAAGAAAGAACCTGTTTTTAAAGATTCTGGAATTTGTAATGGAAATCACGTTGATTTCATATTGAGCACTTAAAAATTTGCAGATTAAATCGTCAAATGTAGTAATCTAAACATATGAATCATTCTCCCTCTTAATGAAAATCATTTTCAAACAGTTTAGACCCTTTCGAAATTAAGTTTTTTTTTTTTTTTTTAACGAAATCAAAAGTTTAAAGTTTTATTATAAAATTTTTTTTTAAAATTAAAAAGCTCAAATTGAGAACCTGGTATGAAAATTGTTTACCTGGTTTCTTTTTTGAAAAAATTGATTTGGGTATCTTTAAAAATTTAACTAATTCAAATTTTGAGAGTTTGAATTTTAATTTAATGAACATTTCTTTTCAAAAATTAGAAACAATAAAATATTGTGAAAATTAAAATCTTTTTAATGGTTCAGAAATTAAATATGGTATATTAACCATATTTTATAGAAAATAAGAGGTTTTCTATCATAATAAATAAAATATCAGAAATAAAATAATATTTTGGTTGATTAGAATAAATTACCTGATCTTTTACTTTGATAATTTGTAACTCTACAAAAAATTTAATCTGTAAAGGATCATTATTTTTGGATTAACTAACTTGACAACACCAATGTATTAAATCTCAATAATTTGCCTTTAGTACTAAAAATTCTCATTAATAAAAAGTTGTAAATTATATATATATATATATATTTTATTTAAATATAGGTAAAAATAATTAATCCTCAAAAAACTCTAAAAATATAATAAATTTTTGGGAATTAGGATAAGTAATTTACCATTAAATAAAAGAGAATATATTTTATTTAGGATTGAATAATAAAAAAATTATTGGCTTCTTTTGAAATCCTTCATAATTAAACTCTCATCTGTTTTCAAATGGTAAAAGGGACGACAAAAAAGTGAAATATTTCTGTAACCATTTGACGAAACTGTCATCTAATATATTTTAGCACATTCTAAAATGGATTTTTTTTTTCATTTTGAGCGGTGTCAATATCAAGTATTTAAAAAGTTCGAATGAAATAGAGGTTAGTTAAATCTCATAAAAAATTATTTTCTCAATATCATTTCTTTTTGTTCGTGAAACCTATAGATTTTATGAATTTCTGACGAAATATTGTAAATTTTCATAATAAATTATTGTCCAAAGAAATTTTTTGAAAATTAATACCTATTAGATAATTAAATAGTTTTCATGTGCTCAATTTATTCAAAGGAAATTGAGTCCTTGTTAGAATACTTTGATTTAAGATTAAATTTCCTTGTCCTATTTATGATTAAAGATTATCAATGAATGCAACTGAGAGAAACTTGAAATAATATCTTACATTTTGGTATAATAATGTTATGGTTCGATCTCTAAATAAAAAATATTCGAAACCTTATAGATATGTCACCTTCTCAACAAAAATGAAGATTTTCTTAACATAATATTCTTCTCTTTTATCACCTAATTTTACACAATAAATAATTATCTCAAAATCTTTGCAATTCTCCTTTAAAAGAAATGAAGTTAATTTTATGAGTCTGAATTTATATTCTTGCTTTGACAATGTATTTTTCAATTTCAATCAGATTCGGATTTTGAAAATGATTCGACTTACAGATCTTTCTTTTCATAATCATCTAAATATTATTAATGCAGAATTTCCATCAAAATTATTTATCTCACTATCCAAACACGTAGTAATTCTATCCTTTACCTTTACCTTTACCTTTACCTTTACCTTTACCTTTACCTTACCCATTCTCGATTTTGAAAAGTAACCCGGATATCTGGTTTTTCAGCCAAATCTTTTTGAATAATAATAGAATTCTTCCAAAGTATTGGGATTCAAAAATATACGTTATCATAATGTGAACCTAAAATCTAATAGCAAAATTTACTTTTCAAAAAACTCGGAAATCTCGGAAAAATTTTCCTCCCGTGAAACTAATCTATTTTTGAAAATTCATCAACACTAATTATTAATCCAAAGAAAATTGTTTGTACCGGATTTTAGCGAATCTTTCACAGAAATTTCTCGATCCAAACATGTAGTATTTCACAAACAGCTTGCGTTATCAAACCATTTTTCTACCCGGACAAACAATATTTTTAAGAACTTTTAGAGGTACAAAATTCATTATTGATTGAGTATATCTTTGGTTTTTGATTAAACTCAACAGTACACACTTCTTATTAAAGAAACTGAGTAAAAAAATTTTCTTTTCATGTTCAATTTTTTCTTTTCTTTTGAAACAACAAAAGTCTGACAAATCAATTGATAAATATATTTGTTTTTTAACAGTCCATTTAGATCTCTTTAGAAGATTCCCAATCACTTTCTTACGATCACGAAAATGATCAAAAATATATTTTTATCAGTACATCTTACACAATTCTAGAAAATCATTAGATTTTTATATAAAAAAAAAAATTCTAAAATGTGACGCATATTTACGCTTACCAAAAAATTATGTTTTTTTTTACAAATTTACTTTTATAGTTTAACTGATTATTAATAATTTTTGATAAAATAATTAAATATTTTTTTCGATAGAGCTCTTAATAAAATATATGATTTACATATTGCAAATATTACAAAGTAAACTTATCTACCTAAAAAGTACATGTATTTGGTTTAAGTAATTATCAAAACTTAAAAAATTTTACTTCAAAATGTAAATATATATAAATAATAATAAAATTCTTGACCAAAAAAATTCATTAATAACAAAATTAAATCGGAAAAATTTAAATCAACTCAAACTGATATCGGCTCTTGAAAATTTTCAAAATCAAAATACATATTCGGAAAATTTTTTATAAATCTTTATAAAAAAAAAAAAACTTCAAATTTTTCAATGATCGTTATAATTCCAAAATATTTTTATCAGTTTTTTTATTTAAAATGGAAATCGTAATTCAAATCTAGATCAAAATCTAGTTCAAAATCTAGTTCGAAAACGTAATTGGTCATGAATTCAAGACTAAATTATATTAAAAATATTAAAAACTCAACTAGTATAGTTTATTTTGTTCAATTTTTTAGATTAAATCTGATTCAACCATTTTTTAATCAAGAAACCAACCACTTCTTAAGTAAAAGAGGGGGTTCAACTCGAGAAAATAATAAAATTTTATTAATTCCTTATTATTGTTTAGGCTCAATGATTTTAATTTTAAATTAAAAATAATAGCTAAATAGGGTCATCTTTTCTGAATTTTTATTAATTGATTTTGGAAATAAATTTGATATTCCAAATGTTTGGGATTTTTTTTTTTCGTTTTTAAACTAAATTTCACCAAGAAATGTATGCTCAAATATATTTTTTTCTAGGCTAAATAATAAATTTCTTTGATTTAAATAAATTATTCACATGATCCAAAAATGTATTTTATAGGGCTAAAAATGGAAGAAACTGCAAAAAAAAAAAAAAAAAAACAATTATATACTTCATTCCATTAAAAACTGAAATTCTTTTATTAGTTTAACATAAATATCTTTTTCTTTTATATTCTCATCTTTTTAATCTCTTCTTTAATATTTCACATACAAAAAGACGATGACTCACGTGGGACTTGAACCCACAATCCCCGGATTAGAAGTCCGATGCCTTATCCATTAGGCCAGTGAGCCTTTACTGCTCTGTTAAAGGTAGAAATTTGATTTTATCGATATATAAATTATCAACAAGTAATGGGAAACAATGGTTTCAATTTTTAGTAATGTCATTTTGATGATCAATTGATAAAATTATGATTGCGTGATGGCGCATTGCAATCTGAACAACAGTCTTTAAGATATTTTAATTATACCAGTTTTAATGTATTCCTATAATCTTTACCATTCATCAACTTTTTTGATTATAATTGGTCAATTAAAAATTCGAAAATTTTTGAGATCGGATTATCAAAAAAAAAAAAAAATATGCAATGGTGTACAACTTCCAAATCGCCGATCAATTTAAAGTTTTTTAGCTTCTTCCTTTGAGAAATGACAATGAGGACTGTTTTTTCGTTTAATACACCTACAAAATAAAAAAAAATTAAATTAATCGAAAATCAAGCGTGTTTTTTGAGTTAAATCAAATCTATGTTTGCTTCTGTCTCCTCGAAATACATATATTAGATATATTCAAAATAAAAAAATTATATCCCTTGTTTCAATCTACCTCAATATTTTGCTCATATCCAAAACCTTGTGATCAGATTCAGTTAATGCTCGTAAAGTGGGAATACAATCAACCCGGTTTCACTAATTACTTTGATCACATATTTACAATACGGAAATTAAACAATTCCACGTGAGTTTACTCCGAGAATCACCTCGATTGTTTACAAGCGAAACAAAATCCACGGTAGAATATATATATATTTAAAACTATTTCTTTACTTACTCCATTGAAGTCGGATAAATGGGTATTCAACTATTCAAAATATTTGTGATAGTCCCCACTCGTCCTTTTGAAGATCGATTGGCCTTAAGAACGTGGGATTGTAAATATTAAAAGATAATATTTTTGTCATCTTAAAAGCAGTTCTAAATTTTCATTCGACTCGAGAATAATAATGGATTACTAACTCAAAATAAAATATCCTGATTTTACCCTATCTTGGTAAATCCCAGTTATCGCAACTCAACTGTTGTAAAGAGTGCGAATAGAAGGAAACTAAATTTTCAAACCAAAATTGTGTTTTATATAAGGGTCAATATCTAAAGTCAATTCAAAAAAACACTTTTATAAAAAAAGAATCTTACTTGTTACTTGCTATGGATAATTCAAAAACGCTTGCAAAAAAAGTTCCAAATCATTCCTTCCTATTAGCAAATTTTTTTTCAATATGTATGACCCTCAAAGCGCTCTTCACTTGCATGAAGCGAGAAAAAGAGGGGAAAAGTATAAAGCCTAATTATCTCGATAAAGAACTGATTAAAAAAAATCAAATCTTCATTAATAATAATGATCATCATGTCGATGAAAAACGTTCAAAGTTCACCCCAGAAAAAGAGCTCGACGAGAAGGGCATATTGAATTTGGAAAGAAAAAAATTCAAAGAAGAGGAAGAGGAAAACTCTCCAATTCCCGCAGTTGCTGCTGTAAGTTTTACTTTATCTGATTTCTAATAGATAGATAGAAACAAATTAAGAAGAATGAAATATTTCATTCAACGCAGACGGTGAGCTTAAAAGATGATCCGACTCTACCTTCAATAACCTTTCGATTTTGGGTTTTAAGCACGGTAGATAAATCTTTTATTTTTCAAATTGAGTAATTAAATATTCATTCATTAATTATTGTTTCTAATAATCCAAGAAATCTATTTACTAGTTTTTCTCTGCTTTGGGGTCTTTCCTTCAAGAAATCTACGTTTTTCGCACGAATAGGGCACTATTCTCCCTTTATTTCACATTATTGGGGTCTTTCATAATCGGTAAATGGATGGCAAGCGCTTTACCAACACGTAAATATCGAATTAGAAACTGTGAGTTTAGCTTGAATCCAGGTATGAAAAAGAATTAATGATTTATTAATGTATTTATAATGATTCGCTTTTACCATTAACATGTTTGAAAATCTAGGCCCTTTTAATATCAAAGAAAATGTGTGTATAGTTGTTGCAGCTAGTTCCTCAAGTTCTGGTGTATATCCTGGGGTAAACCTAATTAACTTGCATTTGGTTGTTGTATTTTTTGCACTCAAGTTATCCAATCACTCATTACTTTCAATAATTTATACTTGAAAAAAAGCAAATAATAGCAATTCAAGAACTTTTTTTTGATAGAAAGGTGTCATGGGTATCCGGAATTTTATTTATTATCAGCACCAATATGCTGGGCTATGGAATTGCTGGTTTTCTTCGAAAATGTGAGATTGTGAGATTCCTTTTTTTAATATCAAATTCTTACTAATTTAACATCGAAATAGGTCTTGTTTATCCGGCAAACATGATTTGGCCAGAAAATTTAGCTTTAACGTCACTCTTCAGCTCATTACATGAAAATGTGAAAGAAGCAAAGGATAGATCACGTCTCTTTTCCATTGTATTTTCCATCATACTATTATGGCAATTTCTTCCGCAATATATGTTTCCATGGCTCACGAGTATGGCATTGCTCTGCTTTGCTGGAAATAGCTCGACAACCAAACTTCTTGGAAGTGCTTATCGGGGATCTGGAATCTTGTCATTCACATTAGATTGGAATACCATTTCGCATTACAATCCAATGATTACTCCTTTGTAGGTCTATTTTTTGCTTGTAGAGTTCATGATTTCCTAAAATATATCTAAACCACCACTCTGTCTATTAGGTGGGTGAGCGTAATTCGAATAGGATGTGGGTTAATCGCAGCTTGGATCATAGCACCCCTCATGTATTATTACAATGTGTTGTAAGTTTATCAAGAAATCTTGGTTCCTTATCAAACTTGATATATTTTTAATTTGCTTTTCTTGTAAAGAAATGCACAAAGCTTTCCATTTCGATCTAGTAATACGCTCACAAAGGATGGAACACGGTAGATTTTTATGACCTGTTTTATAAAGTCACCCATTTCCATCTTCTAATCGAAAATTTATGTTATTAAGATACAATCAAACGCTGATTATTGACAGCAACACAATGTTCTTAAATGTGACTGCCTACGAAGAACAGGGCCCAGTTTACGTATCAACTACATTTGCAATGTATTATTTCTACACATTTGCTGCGTTCACAGCTGCCATAAGTCATGTTGCTCTTTTCCATGGTAAAGATGTTTATCAAAGGTTCAAAGCAAGCCGTGAAGAGAATGAAGATATCCATACAAAAATGATTAGAAAATACCAAGGTATCATTACATGAAAGACCAAACTTTTTTCTGGCTAATAATAATTCACATTTATAAACTTATTAATGAACCATAATTTTACTCTCAGAGGTTCCGAACTGGTGTTATAGCCTGATATTTTTCTCGATGCTTGCTATCAGTGTAATGATGGGATATTTAGATGATGTTAATTTACCTTGGTGGGCTATGCTTTTGTCAATTGGAATTGCACTAATTGTTGTCCTACCTGTCGGTAATCAATTACTTTTTCTTATGATATCTCCAAACTTTCTCTCTAAAAAAGTCCCAATATTCTAATGTTTTTCATTCTATTTTTTTTTTAGGAATAATTTCAGCAATCTCAAGTGTCACTCTTAGTGTTGGTATAATATCTGAGTTGATATGTGGGTTAGTTTCAAATATAAAGTAATTGAAGTTTGCATTATAAGATATGCTAAAAAAAAAATTTTAGCTACCTTTTCCCAGGTCGTCCTATCGCAAATGCCTTTTTCACAACTTATTGTGTAATGGGTTTATATCAATGTATAGTTTTATTAAAGCATCTTAAACTAGGTAAGATTTATGTTTGATAATCAAATTTTCCACCACATGTCTTCTTATAACATTATCTCATAATCCCCATCATTAAAGGGCACTACATGAAAATTCCACCAAGAGCCTTACTTTTTTCTCAAATTTGGGGAACATTTGTGGCCACATTTACCCATTTAATTGCCTTGAAAATGATTATTAATGCTGAAAGAAGTTATTTGGACGGAACAGAATATGATCCGACTGGTCAAGTAAGACCGAGTCTAACTTGAATTTTTATTCTTATTCTGATGCTTAATCTGTTGGCTTAATTTTGTGGGGCTCAATTTTTAGTGGTCGGGTTCCATCGTTCAACTTATAAATTCCGCTACCATAATCTGGGGGCTGGTTGGACCTGGAGAAACCTTTGGTATTTAAACTGCTTATTTATTGAGATGTCTCTTTAAATTCATTATAATTCTTTGATACAAAATTTTGTAGGATCTAAATCAATTTACCATCCATTACTATGGGGCTTCGCTGTGGGAGTTTTGGTGCCAATCCCTATATATTTCCTACATCGGCGATTTCCAAAGGCGAAATTTAATTTCATCAACGCACCTTTGATATTCAGCTCACTCTGTATCTTTCCACTTAGTTATCCAAATTCAATTGTTATGGCGTTTATTGTAAGCGCCCTAAGCCAGTTTTGGGCTTTACGTTACAAAACAGCTTGGTTCAAAAAGTAAGGGATTCTGATTTATGTAAAATATATATAATTGGATCAACTTTTTTTCAAACGCTCTTTTGGATTTCATCAGATACAATTACGTGGTATCAGCCGCGCTAGATTCTGGCAGCCAAACAGCAACGTTTCTAATATTTTTATGCTTTGCTGGAATGATAAAGGTACGAAATCTGGCAACTTTTTCTATGGTTTAAATTGTGTAATACTTTTGGCTTTAATCGTTGCTTTGTATACTTAGATTGATTTTCCCGAATGGTGGGGTAATAATTATGAGACACAAGGAGAACGATGCTTTGGACCAACGATATGATAGTTACATATTGCTAGGATTTGAAACTTTTAATTTTGTATTTAATCATTAAGATAATTTTATTTTTAATTGTGAGCTAATTTCTTGAAGATTTAATAGATTAGTTACAATAAAACAATTTTCTTCGGAAGACTTTTTAAATAATACTCTAGACATTGGTATAAAAAATTACGTCGGACGAGCTTGAAAAACTGCAGGTGACTAGAAATGTGAATTAGTTTAATCATTTAGAAAAGCCAGCTAAAATAAGTGTTTAGCACTTTTTTAATGAGATCTATGAGAAATTATTCATTTATTTTATTGAATACACAATAATTATTGGGAAATTTTGATCTTTAAAATCAAATTTATAATAATCGTATACAAAATATAATCAAAACTCAACACTCTTTATGCAGATCATCTAATCTCTGCACGAATTTGGTCAATCATTAAAATATTTCACGGGTTGATCTATCTTTTGGGTAGACGCGTGAAATTTGATTGTAAAAAGCATTTATCCGAAGATATTTAGTCTTTGTTTCGCTTTTAAAGAGTTTCGAAATCATTAAAAATCTGACAAATGGATTTTATAATAAGAAAGACCTTCAATTTTTTTCTTTTTGTTTTAAAACTTATAATTTGAGATTAGAAAATCCAAAAGGTTTCCGTCAAATTTATAAATAATCAGTTCCATTAAGCAATCTAAACGTGGTTTTTGAATATCATATGGTCTTTAGAAAATGGAAAAGAAATCGAACTTTCAGAATATTCTCGTCCCTATATCTTTTGCAATCTTTAATAAAAATTCAAGGAAACATAAATTAGATTTTTCTCAAAAAAGTGTGATTACCCAAGAGTTTTTAGAATACGACCAGAAAGTTAAGAAAGAAGAGCAACTTTCAAATTTTGATGATAAAAAAGATGAAAACTTCTCAATTCCTATAATTGCTGCCGTAAGTTTTAAGGGAAATACTCATTGAATTTTAAATTATTTTTGTAAAAATATCAAAATTTCAATTGAGCAAATTATCAGGCAGTCAGCATAGAAGATGATACCTCTTTACAATGTATAACATTTAGATTTTGGATTCTGAGCGCAGTAAGTTATTTCATTGTTAGTTACTAACTTTTGAAATAAAATTTTTCTTTAAATCCTAACATCTTTATTTTTTGTAGTTGTTTGCTATTTTAGCCGCTGTTATTTGCGAGATGGATAATTTTCGGTCAGCAAGTCCAGTTTTCTCCACTTTTTTTACCCTATTAATAACCAATTTAATTGGAAGATGGCTTGCTAAAGTTTTACCAAAAAGAAAATTTCAAGTTTGGAGAGGGTATTTCAGTTTAAATCCTGGTAAACACAAAAATTTCAAAAACTTAATTGAATCTGTTTTTTCTACTACTTTTTTGTAATCTTTAAAATACTGAAACTAAATTTTTTCAGGTCCTTTCAACATAAAAGAGCATGTTTGTATAGTAGTTGCTGTAAGCTCGGGGGCTACTATAGCAAACACTACGGTAAAACTTTGGAATATAATGTCTCTCATACCTAATAAGTTTCTTTGATGCATCTTTTTTTTTTTTTATAAAAGAAAGTTTTTGCTATACAAGAACTTTTTTATAAAATTCAAGCTGAATGGTTAAGTGGTATTTTGTTGCTTTTAACTACCCAAATGTTGGCATATGGATTGGCAGGATTTCTTAGGAAATGCAAGTGATCAATCAAAAGAAAATTTATTTATTATTTATTCATTATATGCTTCACACGATTATAATTTCATTTATCAATTCAAAAAAGTTTTTATTCTCTTTAGATCTTGTTCAACCCAGGAACATGATTTGGCCACGTGTACTTTCATTCACCACATTATTTGTAACACTCCATACCAATGAAAAAGTATCACGTCAAAATAACAAATTCTTTTTGATTGGATTTTTTCTAATATTTTGTTGGCAATTTCTTCCGCAATACTTCTTTCCTTGGCTTTCCAGCATGGCATTTCTTTGTTTAGCAGGACGAGGTTCAACCATAAAGAGACTTGGGAGTGGTTATCAAGGAGCTGGCATTTTAAATTTCTCTTTAGATTGGAATTTTATCTCTTTCTCTGGCCCAATGGTTACTCCGTGGTATTTTAATTTGTCAATAATAAAAAATTTATAATGAATTCCAACAAGGCAGACCTAATAAAAATTATATCTAGGTGGGCAAACATGAACTACTTATGTGGAGCAGCTTTGAGTGCTTGGATTATTAGCCCGATATTATATCAATTGAACTTTTTGTAAGTTTTTTTTAGAAATTTCTATGCTTTTTTTCCTTGAGATGTTGAAATTTCACTCAATTTTCTTGAAATAGAGATGCCCAAAAGTTTCCTTTCCGTTCAACTTATATTTTGAACAAAAATGGACAGAGGTTTGTTTTCTGGATGACCCAATCTTTGAAATAGTGTTTTAAAGATTTATAAAATAATCATTCCGTTTATAAACATAAGATACGATCAAACAGCCATAATAGATCCAAATACTAATGCTCTCAATGCAACCGCCTATGAAGAAGCTGGACCAATACATATATCTATCACATTTGCTTCATTTTACTTTTATGCGTTCGCTGCATTTTCAAGTGTAATAAGCCATATGATCCTATTTCATGGCAAAGAGATTTGGCAACTTAAAGTAACGACGGAAAGCAAGGATGATGATATTCATGCAAGAAAGATGAGAATTTATGAAGGTATTTTGGGGTTGTTGTTATTTTTTTGAAAAATATTTTTAAAGGGCGTTTCACAAATTTTTAAATATCATTTTAATTACAAATAAAAGATGTTCCGGACTGGTGGTACGGGATTTTGTTTACGGTAACCCTAGCTATCATCTTGTTGATGGGGCCTATTGACGGGGCAGATTATCTCCCATGGTGGTCCATCTTTATAGCCATTGGTTTGGCTGCAACTATGGCTTTGCCTCTTGGTAAATTAAGTCAACATTAAAGTTTTATCTCATCTTTTAGATTTTTTAATTTTTGATATCTTTTTCTTTAAAATATAAAAAGCCATCTTAAGAGCTATAGGAAATGCTTCGATTGGAAGTAATGTCATTGCCGAAATTCTTTGCGGGTATTCTAAAAATAAATAAATCCTACTTATTATAAAGATAAATCTGGCCTAAGATTTATGTTTTTTATTTCAAGATATATCTTACCTGGACGCCCGCTTGCCAATGCTTATTTTAAAGCCTATGGTACTTGTTCCCTGCACCAATGTCTTGATTTATTGTCAGATTTGAAACTTGGTAAAATCATATATTTCTAATTATTTTAATTTTTTCATATCAAAGTAAAAAATATTCAATGGTTTTACTTTTTACTACAGGTCATTACATGAAGATTCCCCCAAAAGCCATGTTCTTGTCTCAAATGTGGGGAACATTTGTTGCCATGTTCATTAATTTTGGGACAATGAAAATCATAATTGGAAACAAAAGACAATATTTGGATGGTACAAAACTTGATCCAACTGGTCAAGTACGTATTTTTCAATAAAGAATTTGAAATTTGAATCATTAGCTCATTTAGAATTAATTTGCTTATCCAAGTGGTCGGGGACAAATTCACAAGTTTTCAATAGCGCGACAATATTATACGGATTGGTCGGTCCAGCAAGAATTTTTGGTATTTTAATTTACTTTTAAGCTCCAAATTTATTTTTATTCTTTTACTTCAATCTAAACCCCAAAATTTTATGATTGCTAAAACTAAATTCAGGGAAATTTTCACCATACCATCCACTTCTTTGGGGCTTTTTGTTCGGTTTCTTGGCTCCATTCCCTTTTTACTTTCTACATCGAAAATTTCCAACTCGAAAATTTAATTACATTAATGCACCAATAATTTTTGCTGGTCTTCAAGTGCTACCAGAGTATTCTACAAATTTCATTGCAGTGGGATTTATTGCAAGCTTTTTGAGCCAGTTTTGGATTTTACGATATAGAAAAGCATGGTTTAATAGGTGAGTGTAAAACATGAATATCTTTTAAAGATCGGAACCTTGTGATAAATATTCTGAATTTTTTTTTTTTTTGCAGATATAATTATTTATTATCAGCTGCTTTGGATAGTGGTACGCAGATAACAATGATTGTAATATTTTTATGTTTTTCCGGACTTGAAATGGTACGAATAACTTTTTTTCTTTTCTTTGCACGATTCATTAAATCAAAAAAAAATAATATAATTTATTTTTTTTTATTTAATACTTTCTGAAAAAATACAGTTAAATTTCCCGGAATGGTGGGGCAACAACCATGAAACTCAAGGAGAAAATTGTTTTGATTAAACTTTTGAAGAGCTGTTTATTATTTTACTCTTGTTATTATTCCACAAAAATTTTTTATTAGAAAAGAATAGTGAATTTTGAGAATTTTACATTTCTGCAAAAAATTTAAGATTATTATTATTAATCTTTATCCTCACTCTACTCAGAATATATAAATACTTTCTTCCCTAACTTTTTAACAAACAAGTCATTATCTGAAAGTGTAAATCACGGATAAAGTCACAAAGTCATATTTTCTGTAAATTTACTTTGATATATAAGAAACAGATATTAGATATAGGGGCGTTTCCATGTAACATATAAATTAGTGGCTGTTCTTTTAAATAAAATTAAAGTTAGCCCATATGAATTTTCAATTGGTATTGAGTATAGTCTCTTGCAAATTTCTATGACAGCCGTCATTGCAATAAACTATCGAATTGCAAACGTAAGACTGTACGAAATCAATTTATCAAACCTATATTTTTACGACTTTAATAAAATATTAGTTTTCATAATTTAAATAAAAAAATAGGATTCAAAAAAAAAAAAAATTTGAAAATTAAATGCTATTGGTATTAAAACTTGTTTCAAAAACTAAATTGGGCGGAAAACTTGACCCAATAGAATTCTATTTATCATCAAAACATCGCTCGCCTTGCGTTTGATGATTGTTTCCCCACCACTCTGGGAAATCGACCTACATGTGACATATTATGAAGATTTTTTAATTTAGAGAATCAAAAAGAAACCTCCCATAAATTTGAAAGGAAATGTTAGACGTATATAAATACCTTTACTAATCCAGAAAAGCAGAAAAAAATTAATAACGTCATAATTTGAGTCCCGCTATCTAATGCCGCTGATAAAATATAATTGTATCTGATTGATCGTAAAAATTAGTCAATAATACTTCCTATCACCCGCTTTATGTGATCACCAAAATTCATTAAACTTACTGCTTGAACCAATTCTTTTTGTACCGTGCAGCCCAAAACTGACTCAAACCACCAGCAATTAATCCCATGACTAAAGAATTGGTGTACTCAGTGGGCAAGATACAAAGAGCATTAAGCATCAACGGAGTGTTAAATAATTTAAAATTTGCTTTTGGAAATCGGCGATGAAGAAGATATATTGGGATTGGGATAATTGCTCCGAAGATAAAACCGTATAATAGCGGATGGTAGATTGATGATGGTCCTGCGTTTTGGAAAAGAAATTATGAGGAGAATAATTTGGTAAAATTATCTTATTTAGTCGCGAAAATGAGAATAGCAAACAAGTTGGGAAAAGATTTTTTAACCCATACCAAAAACTCGGGCAGGTCCAATAAGCCCCCAAATTATTGTGACAGCATTACCAATTTGGATAACATTTCCTGACCACTGTTAAGTTTGAAAAAAAATTATAATTCAGTATTAAATTCCCTTATATCTGGAAAATATAGAGCGATAAATAAATATTATTTTCCATGCCTGTCCGGTAGGATCAGATTCAGATCCATCCAATATCCTCCTTTTTGTTTTAAAAATTAATTGCAATGTTGCAAAACGAGTAAATCCTGATAAAACAGTTCCCCATATTTGGCTAAGGAATAAAACTCTTGGTGGAATTTTCATGTAGTGTCCTTTGGAATATTTTTTAGTTTTATGAAAAAAAGGAAATTTCGAGTCAACAATACAATCGGCTCAGAAGCCATATTTCAAAAAAAAAAAAAAAAAAAAAAAAAAAGCTTACCTAATTTAAGTTGTTTCAAAAAGCAAAAACATTGATAACTTGCCAAAAATGAGTAAGCCTTGAAAAAAGCATTAGCTATTGGTCGACCTGGTAAAATGTATCTAAATTTGTAAAATATTCAAGCTTCTTTAAAAAAAATTTTGGCTTTGAAATTTAATTACAACATAAAATGAGTTTTCCTATTTTCAAAAACTATTAGTAGGGATGAGACTCACCCACAAATCAATTGAGAAACAATATGAATTCCAATCTTTATTCCAGAGACTGCAGTAATGATACCTAGGAAAAAGTTTCAAGTTCAAACAAGGATGAAAAGAAAAAAGATACACCAAAAGATTAACAACTTACCGACAGGTAAAGCTGTAATAACAGAAAGGCTTATAGATAAAAAAGTACCCCACCATGGCAGATTCACATCATTCATGTATCCCAAAATTACTGTAACAGCCAACATACTGAAAAATAACAAAGAATACCACCAATTTGGGACCTCTGACAATCAAGAAAATGGCAATTCATTAAATTTGGTGATTTTTGATTATTTTAGCTAAAAAATTCATTCACCTTCATAATTTTTCATCTTTTTATAATGGATATCTTCGGTTTTACTACAGGTTTTATCATGAAATCTTTGATAAATTTCTTCTCCATAGAATAAAGCAACATGAGTAATGGCGGCTGGTAAAGAAGCAAATCTATAGAAATAAAGTAGAGCAAATGTAACGGATATATAAACAGGTCCAGCTTCTTCATAAGCAGTTGAATTCAGACTGCCATTATTCTGATCAATGATATATGTTTGGTTGTATCTTCAAAGTGTACAAGACAATAAAGATTAATATTCATAATGTTGTTCAATTTAAGAAAAAAGAATCTTTGAGTCTTACATGGCACCAGTTTTATCCAATATATTTGGTGAACGGAAAGGTAATCTCTTTGCTTCACTTTTTTACCCAATATTCAAAAATTAAGTTAACAAAAAATTTATTTATTAATTTATTGAAAGAAGCCAAAAAAATTAAAGAAACTCACAAAACATTATAATGATAAGAAATTGGTGCAATAATCCAAGCTGCTGTTATTCCTGATAAAATAACAATCACAGTAGCCCACCTAATTGCTCGTTTTAAACAAGCGATATCATAAAAGTAAGAAACAAATTACAAATCGATTCAAGTAATTTTTTACTGATAGTCTTACCAAGGAGTAATCAACGGACTTAAAGTTGAAATAGCGTTCCAATCTAAAGAGAAAGATAAAATACCAGCTCCTCTATATGAACTTCCAAGAATATTAATGGTCTTTGATTTTCCAGCGAAACAGAGCAACGCCATGCTTGTCAACCAAGGAAAAATATACTGCGGAACAAATTGCCATACAAGAATCACGGAAAATGTGATGAAAAAGAATTGTGCTCTCTTGTTGGCTTCTTTTTCGGTTCGACTGTGTAATAAACTGAAAAGGGAGGTGAAAGGAAAGACTTCAGGCCAGATCATATTTGCTGGGTAGATGAGATCTATTATTATTGAACGATTGATTGACCGTATGAAAATAGATTAATGGAAGATAAAATTAGAAAGAGATACAAATCAATTATAATTGTAAATTATGAAAGTTGGTACTCACATTTTCTAAGAAAGCCAGCAATTCCATAACCAATCATTAATGTGCTCATTATAAACAATATTCCTATGCCCCATCCAACATCTTTTTTAAAAAAAAGCTTCTGGATTGCTATTACTTCCTAAATTTTTGAAAATTAGGCATTTAAACTATAAATTTTTTAAAGTCTTCATAATCATTATAAAAAGAATTTTATTATACCGAAGCCCATCCAGATGCACTACCAGAAGCATTAGCTGAAATAACTATGCAAACATTTTCTTTGATGTTAAAAGGACCTGATAAAATTTTTCTCAATTAAAAAAAAAAAGATTTTTTTAAAAAAATCAGATCTATCAATAAACCATCAAACTACCTGGGTTTAAACTAAATTTCCATTTGCCAATCTGATATTGATGTGTTGGTAAAACAGCTGCCATCCATTTACCAATAACATAGGACCCAAGTAAAACAAAAAAAGGTGAATAAACCGTCCGATTTGGTCGAAATGCATATATCTGCGAGAGAAACGCTGATAAAATTGAAAAAAACTGGAAAATTAAGAATTATTTTAACGCAAAAATTAATTAATAGACCAATTTTATTTGATAGGATTAAAATATTTTATTAAGTTGACTTGAGCATTAGTAACGTACTGTGCTCAACACCCAAAATCGGAAAGTGATCGATTGTAACGTTGAGTCATCTTTCGGACTCACTGCCTTGTAGTTTATCGAAAAATGTCTAATTTAATTTTGTTAGGGTTCGAGAGTGAGCTAAAAACTATAAGTTTGACAATCATTTAAATATTTACAGCGGCAACAGCAGGAATCGGAGAATTTTCTTCTTTTTCTAGGTCATCTAATTCAAATTCAGCTTTCTCGTCCATTTCTTTTGAAGATTCAATTTGTTTGTCTTTAAATAAAGTTGAGTTTTTATCAACGGCAAAATCATTCTGTGGTTGATTAGCTGGATTTTTGAGTTTGTTTTCTCGGAATTTGAAAATTTTTTTAAAAAATTTCAAAGGAGGATACATAATTTTGAATGGTGTAAGAGATATCTAAATTTTTTGGAACTTCCATTGGATGTTATCCACGATTTAAACCTTACGATTCAGCTCATTTAAAATTCAAACAAAATATCCAATATTGATATAATATTTTTGATAGTTGACTAGAATCAGCATCAAATCGAAATGTTTGAGGATTAGATAACCAGATTAAAAAATAAATATTAATAAGAAAATTTTTATGTTAGTTGATAGCGTAATAAAAATATAAAGAATTTTCAAATTTGTTTGAAAAAAAAATAATAATAATAATCAATGTACAATTTTCCAATCTAACCACATTTAATTCAATGATGATCACTTTTTGACGTGCAGGTTTTTCCTGACATTTTAAATCCCTGGTAATGGTAAAATTGATCAACGTTCTTGTTGGTACGGGAATGGTAAGAAAGAACGTTTTGTATTTGAGTTTTTAAAATGCATGTACTTCTTCAATTGCTAGTCTTTGATTAGTTAGTTAAAAACTTGATAGCATCTCATAAAATTTAGTTTTGTTGTTTTTGAATTTATTTAATTTTTAAAAATTAAAAAATCATTTTAAATATGATGAATAATAATTTTTCTTTTAATATATATTAAATGATTCTCTAATCGATATCAGCCTTTGAAATCTTATTTTTTAAATTATAGTTTTCAAATTTTTAAATTATGTGACTTTTTGAATTATTTTATTTATTTTAACCTTCATCAGTATCCATATGGTCCGAAGCGGAGCCGCTCTCTACTCCTCGTTTCATCTCTTCAAAATCAACCCAACGTTGCATCGCTTCCAATATCACGATATCAGTCGGTATAAAATTTGCAGTTAAATATCGTTTCACTTGCCGTTTCAAATCTCGTACCGATACACGTTGATCACATAAAGCTGCCAACTCTTTTGCGATTATTTTATAGGTAATTTCTTCCCCACTTTCTTCGCGTTCCTCCACTAAATCTACAAATTGTTGTGTTACGGCACATCGATCCGTGTTAGTCCATCGATAGGTAGTATAATCGGAAATTATTAATGGATGTCCCCAAGTATTTAAAGATGGATTTTTTTCGGAGGATGATTGGGAATAATTCAAAGATGTTGAGGTGGTAGTAGTAGTAGTAGTAGTAGTAGTAGTAGTAGTAGTAGTAGTAGTAGTAATAGTATTTATAGAATTGATTGATGGTGGTGTGAAGTTTTCGATATCTTCATCAAATATTCGATTAGCGCAACTTGATGTTTTATAAGACCCATTACATCCGGGATAATTATCAAGTGATATCAAGTAAAGGTTGCTTTGTGTTCGAGTGTGATATTGATACTCTAGTTGAAATGGAGGTAGATTTTCATTGGGCGTATCATGATAATCAATCACAGAACTTTGTCTACTTAACCGGTTTCTATTCAATTCATCATGAATTGTTTCATGAGGGGACTTAATAAAAGAAAATTTAACTTAATCTTTGTGGATTTCCAATCATCTTAATTAGATCAAATTATTAAATGCGAAATGAAAAAATATAATTTTCAAAAAAAAAAACAATCCTATACCTCCTCAACACCATACACTTCTCCTTTATGCAATGACTTTGTTTGTTCATGGTAAATTTCTTGGACATCAACTTTCGATTCTTCATAAATAATTTTCGAATTGTTGGTTGTATTAAGTGCACTATTTTGGGTGTCTAAGGGAACATTCTTTCGAGATGATGTAATTCCCATTTTTTACGTATTCAATATCTTGTAAATTTTCATAAAATTTAAAACAATTAATTTTTAAATCATTATACTTCAAAACATGTATTAAAAATCAAAAAGGACACAATCCAATAATCAAAGTAAAAATTGATAAAAACCGTTTACAATGCTTTTGCCTTTAAAAAAGTCTTTTGACAATTATATACCAGTAATTTCTTTCGTAAAAATAGAATATTATTAAAAAAAAAAAACAGGGTATCTTTTAGGATTGCTGCTTTTCGAAACGACGACGACGACGGCAAAAATATGAACCAAAAGAAGAGGAAGAAGAGAGCGACAAATCAAAACAATTTATCAGCAGCTATTAATTAGTGACATAACAACAAAAACGGACAATCTTTTTCACAGTGTAGCAGAATTCTGCAACACAATTATTTTTATATATGTGAATATCATGATTGATTAGCTTCCATTAGGAAGTACAACAATGACGCTGGGAATGTATTATTTGGAATCAGCTAACCTCTAATAGAGATATCGACCGGAATTGAGAGTCCGTTGCCAGCCCAAGTTTTCATTATATATTATTTGGGTGATGATAAAGATAGTAAGTGTGAAAATAAATGTTCCCATCTGAAACTGATCACATGTCGCTGCACAAAACATTCTTCGACATAAGCTAAATGTTGAAATTCATATAATGGCTGCAACATGCATCGCAAAATTATAACAGTCAAGATAAAATAAGCATCAGATTTGGTTGCAACTAAATTATTTGGAGTAACGATAATTGGATCAACCAATTTAGACATTTTTCCCAAAGGGGCGAAATTATGCAATTTCTGATAAAAAAAATATGTTTGAAATTTCAAGTAAAGTTTTAAACACTAAAGCTGAAAGTTGTTCAACTCTTTTGCTATAAATTGAAAAAATTTGGTATAATGGCTATTATGTTTAAATTTGAGGATTTAATTCAAGTTTCACCAGAATTTTGCTATTAAATGTTGGGAAACTTGTATACTAAATGATAACCAAATGTTTAAAGCTGGGATTTTTTTCAATGATACCCAGCAAGTTTAATTCAAAATTTCTGAATTTTCTAAAGTGTAATATTGCAGTTAATATGATTTGAATTATACCCTAAAGACACAATTGATTTTTCAAAAAATAAGTTTGGTATATCGTGTGATCATGTATTCCTTTCTCAGATTTAAATCAATTTTTTTCATGGTTTGTCAAAATATTCTTAATCAAAAATTCCAAAACACAAAATATTCATGAAAACAAAAATTTAATAATTTAACATGTTTCTAAATAAAATTTGATTAAACTCATTTTAATTAATGGTCAAAAAATTAACACTTATATTTTTTTTAAGCAAAAACCAAAAATAACTTAAAATCGAATTTATTTTAATCAGCTATAAACAATATTTCTTACTTTAAAAATGTATTTATTTCTCTAAATTTGTGAAGAAAAACATCTTAACTTAACAACTTAATATTAATAAGATATACTGATTTGATTTTATAAGTATTGTAATAATAAAAATATTGGACTATACAAAATTAAAAAACCTTTACCATCTGACAAGTCTTAAAAATTATAAAAAAATATATAAAAATTGCTACCAAATTAAAAGCAAAATTAATAAAACTACAAACTTCTTAATACTACATATAAAAATTTTATAACCATAATAAATTTTATTTAAAATTACAAAATTTAGTATTTAAATTTTAAATTACTATTGTTTATTTTCAATAAATAAATATTTTGGTATTGAATCTAAAGAAGAAATTACTAAAAAAAAAGTGTTTAGAATTTTTGATATTAATCTATATTAGAAATAGCTTGCAAAATGTTTTTAAACTTATATTATATAATTGTAACCATTAAAATTAGTTATCAAGAGACTACAATAATTTGAACGTAAAATTCGAAAAAAACAAAACTAATAATTTTTACAATTTTTAAATACTACATCCAATTTTATTTTCATTGTGCACAAGAATTTAAAAATAATAAATATATAAACCAATATCTTATAAATATTTTAAAACACTTAAATAAAATATTGAAAATATTGTGAAAAATGTTATTTATCAGACTAAAAAATAAAATTACATAAATTTATTACCAAATTGAAAAAATAATGTTCAATTTTCAGCAATTCAATCAATACTTGTTTTATTAAGATTAACAACAACATTGCATAATACACCAAAACCCAGAAAATTTAAAAAAAATTAATTGCTTTTTTCAATTCAAGAATTATTTTTAAATAAATTTCAAAAAATTAAAAATTCTATACAAAATATTAAAGAAAATTTTGCTTTCTTTAAGCACTTAAAGAATAAAATCAATAAAGCAGAATCAATAAAAACTCAAATTTGTAATTAATTTGGCCCTGTTAACTATTATTTCAAAGTACAATCTTAAATCAATATATTTTTAAAATAAAAAATGCTAAATTCTATAAAATGGCAATTAACAACATAACTTTAAAAGAATCAAACTTTTAATTAAAATCATCTAAAAAATAAAAAAAACCTGAAAAAAACCTGAAAATTTTTATTATATTATTAAAATTAAAATCAAAGCTAGAATCAAATTATTTTATTCTATAATTAAAACTTGTTATTATGCAACATATTTAGACATTTTGATAAAAATTAAATAAATATTTTTCACAAAACAATATTAATTTAATATATTAACCACAATATTAACAATTATATTAATCTTAGAATTAATTATTAAAAACTCAATATTGTTTTAATTATTACTTTTCAATATATTGCTATGAGTTGAAATAACAAGTTAATATATAAGGAAATTGAGAGAAATATAAACTTAATTGAATTAAATGTGTAACAACAATTTAATAACAAAATTACTGTGGTTATTTAAATTCTATTTTATATTTTCAATGTAAAATTAATTAAAACATATATTTTTCCATTAGAAATACAAACAACTTCAAGCTAATATTAAATTGATGTTAAAAAGAAAGTAAAAACAAAATAGAGTTTAGTATTCATTCACCTACAATTCGGCAACCATAATAGATCTGTGATTTTGTTGATGGATACCATGATAAACAGCATTCTGGCTCCTTTCAATAACATCACAAGACCAAGAAAATGATGACGTCTGAATTTAGAAGGTTAAATGTAGTGGATGTATAGATAGAGGCGAAAATGGCATCTGAGGCTTATAGAGTACAGGTCGAACAGTAATCTACATGATTCCCGACTGAAGCCATCCGAGCGACTTTATACCTACCTTTAAATGTATCCAAGTATTTAGACTTATACATGTTGATCTTAAAAACCAAAACTTTATTATTTCAAGCAGAAAGTAACAAGAACCATGCTCTTACTTCCGAGTTCAATGGCAAAATACATCTTGACAATGTTTGTTATTTTACTTTTACAAAATTTCGTGTAAAATTTAAATTTCTAAAACATGCGCATTTTTAGTGTGCTTTTCAATTTAACTGGAATTTAAATATTTTTTAGACGTTTTTGGAATGAATAGTTTTTATCGACTAGATATATCCTATAAAATTTGATGTATGTGACAATCATAGCTCCTATATTTTGTGAAGTTCAAGGAGGCTACGACGAAGAATATTCATGATGTGAAATATTGGAGGGCCCTTTTCTCTCAATGGTTATTGTGCTTAAACGACTTTGTTGAAAGTTAACTTTTTCGCCTGCTTCCTGGTATTTAATTTGGTGTGAATCTTGGGCCTTTTCAGCACAATTATAGACACGTCCAATGATATTAGTTGCCATTATGAGAGAGCTGACAATGAGAGAGAGATATGGAATAATCTCATAAGATACGGTGTTGAATCGATACAGAATCTATAAAAAAGAACGAGTTTGAAAACGCAAAGCCAATTCATTATATTCGAGTAAAATAATTTCTTTACCTGAATAGCCAATTGAGGAAGATCCTCAATGAACATGTTTATAGTGGTACTCCAAAAAATCCAATTATTGGCATTGACAGAAAATGGGGCGCTAAAAAAAGCAAATCCAGCAATTCGTGATCCAAGAAGGGTAACTATTTCTACGTCTGCTGCAGCTATCAATGTGATAATTGAAGCCGATTTAGTGTGATGATGAAACCATTTGGCGAATGCTTCGTTTCTGGTAATTTCATTTATCAACAACCAAAAGGCCTGTAGCAAGTTCAATAAGATTGGAACCGAGAAAACGGCGAGACTAGACAGTCCAAAAATCCATGATTCAATAAATAGAACCTTTAATAAATTTCTTAAACATAATTGTTACGTACCAAGGTATAAAAAGCCAAGGAACGTCTCTGCTGTTATAAACCAAAAAGGCGAGATCCAATCCGAAATCGACCACAATCAAGCTAAATTGGAATATTTTCCGGTTACGTCCCTATTTGGAAGAGAACGCTTAAATTGATCCTCTTAATTTCATGAGAAAGCAACGAAAATATACCTGCGGGTACTTTATTCTTGCCAAAAAGTATATAAATGTTATAATAAGTATACCACATCCCCATGCAATTAATGGCGATTTGTATTCTTCCCATAAATTGGCTAGAAAAAGATCGTAAATAATAAGAATTGGAGACGAACGGAAACAAAAATTATGATGATTCAAAAACTTACGGGTTCGCTGATAGCCATAAGTTGTGTCCAAGAATTTGGTTGAAGATTTTATCGAAATTGGGGAAATTTCTTTATTTAGGATGAGCGTGTTAAGATCTTGTGTGACTTGGATAGCATTGGGTTTTTTTAAATTTTTAGTGTCTGAGATTTTCAACGGGAACAGCAGTTTCCTCTTTTGTGAATTAGAATCCAACTGATATTTTTGGCTTGTAGAAAGACGGGATTGTTCAATTGGAATAGATTGAGCTATTTCAAATAACATTTGCCGGAAAAACTCGGCTTTTTGTTCTTTATTGAGGCGTTCAAAATAAGATGTGCCATCAACGTCTAATCGAAGTAAACCTTGAACAGAATCTAAATCAAAATAAGTTAATCATTAAGTTCAAGGTAATAACCAGGTTAACTCCATTGATCTGCTTCAAACTTTTTACCAGAGTAAAGATTTGTTCGAGTCTCTAAATAATTGACAAAATAGTTGCAATTAATCTGTAAAATCAAACAGATAATTCGAAAAGGCTTTAAAAGCACCTGTTGAAAACCACCACGTATCTTTTGCAATCCCAAATAATGCTTGACCAGCCGACTTGCTTTCTACGAAGTTGTTATCAAGTGTAACATAATATTTGGCACCTTGTTGGTTAAAGGTGCTGCTCAAAATGTCGATCCATATAGTGTGTGAATCATTTTGTATTGAGCAAAACCCTGTTTTCGCTGAAAAGAATTGGCGCAAAATAGGAGAGCTTCCATTCGCTTGAAAAATTGATACATTGCCAACGGATTTTTCGATTTGAAGTCGAAATGTCACGGAAATTTTAGGTACGGACAGCTTAATTGTATCACCGATAACTGGTGAGCTTGCTTCGATACTAGGATTGTTGAATCGATTATCTGAGTTTTGAGAATTTATGGTAAGAAATATGGTTCATTTTAAGTATCTAAAGCTGTTTCATTAATTTCAAAATCCTACCATTGCCAAGTATTTTCTTTAATGGATACGTAAATATCTCAACAGTCTCAAGGCTTACTTGATTTGAAAGCTGCTTATTAAGAAGGTAAAGGGTATTATTTGGGAAAACGCCGTAAGTGTCGACATTTTTGGCTAATGGAATCTCGCCAACCATTTCTCCACTAGTGTCATATATTACTCCCAATTTAGAAACATTTGAAAAGTATAACCCCAAGAAACCTCCAAAAGGTATCGCTTTCAAGGATTGAAACCTCAAATCCGTTCCCTCTTGAGGTGGGACCAAATTTATTATACTCTTAATTGCGCCACTTGATAAGAAGGTGATTCGCAAAAACAGGCTCTCCACGTAAGCTTCCCCACTAGAAGAAGAATGGGGATCTTTTTTGTAATCGGAGAATACCAAAACGCAAGAATATCCACTTCCATCCAATCCATAAGAGCAATCATTTAATCCCAATTGGAGCGCGTCAAATGGAACACCAGTTTGATATATGAGAAGAGGTTGTTTGAACTTTTCAGCTTCAGGTTCAAGAAACGTAACGCTTAATTGCCATCTGGGAATAGCGAGAAACGTGCCATTGCGCGAAAAAGAGAATTGCTCATCGTCATTTATAGTCATTAAGCTTGATTCCCTCGTCAGGTAAGCAATCCCAAAACCGCCTTCAATTGTTTCAAAAGATTTAAATTGCTGTAAACGGAGGGACTCGGGAATTTTTATGATCCCGCTTTGAAGCTTTTGAAATTGATAATGATCTGACCTGTTGAATTTTCCGAAAAACAAAAAAACGTGAAGGTTAATTTTTTAAAACTAATATCTTTTCAAAAGGAATTATAATCTTTTTTTATACTTTGAGCCAAGAACAGTCCAGCTGAGATTAGTTGTGGAGTTCTGTGTTATGTTTGCTACCCAAAGAAAATTTTTTGAGGGATCAACGTTCAACTTGAAAGAATAGCTATCAGGACTCCCGACTGTCCCACCATCCAAATCGACATCACTAAATTTAGTTTGAAAATATTACAGCAGCTAAACAATATGAGCGAATTACGATATAAAACAACATACCTTTGAAGAACATCCCCATTCCATGAAATAATCTTACCATTTATTGTGTTATTTGAGAGGTAAACTACCGTAACAAAAATGTAACCTGGAGATAATGGAAAAGCAACCGCTGAAATATCATCGGATGAGTTTGTATCTGTCAAAGGGACAGCCAGAGTTGAAACGATTCCGTTAGGATGAATCAGTCGAAGATCAAGCTGATGAGAATTTCTGGTATTATCTCCAGCATCTTGCAACTGTAGCATTAGTGTGCCATCATAGTATGTTTCAACTTTCATAATTGAAAATGAATCACCAGAATCGGATATTGTAAAGTTATTGGCATTGACATTTATGTGGTATGAAAACGTCAGAGCGAGCCAAATCAAGACAACCCATAACATTCTAAAAAAATTTCGAGCTTATCGGAAATAAATTATTTGCAATTTCAGAAACCAAAAATGCCGTGAATTCTGATTATAATTGAAAAAGATGATTTTAAAACTGAACCCTTTATCAATGGTTGTGTAGAGTCGCAGAAACTCAAAACCCATACATGTTTGGGTAGTCGCAGAAAACTCTAAACCCATACATGGTTGTGATTCATAATCTCTAAGCCTGAATAGCAGAAAAGAGGCGTTGTGGTTAAGCCTCAAAAATTGATATTAGATACTTGGCTTAGTTTACTTTTAAATGCACGATGTTTGGGAAAACTTGCATAAAAATTTCGTATCAATTTAATATACCTTTTCACTTGTAAACTAATTTTTCAATTTCATAAATAATTAAAATTCGTAGTATAAATATTGATTTATAAAGAAAATTTCAAAAAATCACAATCTTTCAAATTCAGATGTAGAGTAGATAATCAATTTGTGAATAACGGATATAAGGAATGCTCATTGATAAACATATATCGTTCCAAATCATCCATATTTTGGGGCATTCGTTTTTTTAACTTCATATTTAACGATAACCCATAGATTTTAAATAGGATTTAGATCCGAACTAAACGACGGCCAGTCAATAACTTCATTTACATTTTTCACAAGAAACGTTTCAGCCACTTGAATTGTATGCTCGCAATTGTTAAGTATCTCATTAATTTTTCCAACATGCTATTGCATTCATGATACGCCGAAAACAAAAAAGTGAGTTTTTCCTTTCATACAAAAACTCCCCATGCAAATATTTTTGTCCAATCTTTTAATCTTAGACGAACTGGCCATTTTCCCTTGTACTAATGTTTAATTGTGTTTTGGAACAGTTGAAATGCTGTTTCGTCAGAAAATGAGGTTTTTTCCAGCTATTATTAAGATGAACTTTGGACCATTCTGCTTTTGAAATTTCGTCAGCATTGACGTAGTAGTTTGTAAATTTTTTATATATCCAAGTGATTTTAAATATCTGCCAATTGTGCGATATGAGATGTCTCCTCCTCTGTATCTAGTTGAATGGCAATTTTTTTAGAGGCAAAGAAGAATTTTTTGAAACGAACATTACCGCCATTGTGCTCAATTGTTCAAACTTTTTGTGATTTTATTCTACATTTGAGAAAAGCTTAGGGAGTTACTGAATTTTGACACTGAATACTCATCCTCACTCTAGAAGTATAATAGCTTTTGCCTTTAAAATAAAAAGCTGAAACCTTAAAAGCATAAGATACCGAATAAAATGTTTTGGCATTATAACATTAATTTTATCCTCAATTATTATTTGAGCTTAGTTGTTTTGGCACAAAGTTGAGAATCCTAATTATCTTGAGTCCATTGATTTAAAAATTTGAATATTCAGCTTTTTTGAATTCATTCTTTATTTAAATTGTTTGAGTAATTTAATAACCCAAAAAAAATTCTCTATAACATGCATTCAGATTTTTTATCAGGGCATTTTGGCAGAACAATACTATCTAAAGAACTTTATAACACTATTTTTGATCTCAAATGCAAAGAAACATTAAACAATATGTTAAATTTTGTTGTATACCAATTGCAATAAATTATCTTACAAAATGGCAAAATATTATTTGCACACATGAATTCCCAATTGAATTATTGTTTATTCAAAAAATTCAAAACTAAATTTTTTTTTATTTAACAAATTTTAAAATTTAATAGTATTATTATTATTATTATTATTATTATTATTATTATTATTATTATTATTATTATTATTATTATTATTATTATTATTATTATTATTATTATTATTATTTTGATAAAACTGATAAATGTTTTTTTGCTTAATCTAATCAATTATATTTTTATACAAAAATAAAAAGAATAAATATTAAATATTATGACAAAAACTTCTAATATTTATGGTTTATTTTTAATAATTTTATTCTTAAAAACTCATATTTGTAAAAAGTATATTAAAAAATAACAATTTTTATATAGTAGACAAATCAAATTAAGAAAATTAAAATTATTAATTGCTAATACAAGTATTATTTATGTTGAATATATATATAAAATTTTGATTTACACCTTAAAAAATAGATTTCAATAAAAATAACAAAATAAAACTTAATCACATAAAAACATTAGTTTTTAATTATTTCATCAACTACTTCATAAAATTGGTTTAAAAAAATGAATTTTGTCTTAGCTTAATGCATTTAAGAAGCAGGAGCAGTAATTATGCTCTTATTAATGGATTCCAGAACTATTTATTTAGGCAAAAAAACAATAGGAAATTTGTTTGATGTCTTTATATACTAAAGCTATTCACAGTTAAATCTGTTTAATAATTATCGCGACCTATACTTGGATATTAAGTGTTAATTTACAATATTGGATTAACTTAACTAGCAAAGAATAAAACATTAAACTTATAAACAATATTATTTTTTATTACTTATGAAACTAGGAATATTAATCTTAATTATCGAGTTAAAAAATTTAATGTTTGATCATAGATAATAAAATAAAATAAGTATTATTAATCAATTGTACATACCGTAATTATATTTTACTTTTTATCTTCTCGTAAATAGATTAATTCTTTTAAAAGTAAATTAAATTAATGTAAAATTTTAATATGCTGTATATTCATTTAGATCAATCAATAAACTTTTAAAAAAATCAACCATCTGTATAATTAAAGAATAACTTCTATATAATGCTCTTAAATAAATTATTGTTGTTGTTACCATTGTTATTGTCAAGTAATTTGTTGTTACATCATTTTTTACCATTATTTTTACATATTTATCAAATTTTAAAAACTCGAGATACACAGTTTTATCTTTTCATTTGTAAACTTTTTGGACAAATATCATTTTTGAATCTTCCAAAGTCCCATTAACTTCTGTTTAATTTCTTTGACATTAGGGCGACTTAATAAATTAACATTACAATACTTTATAATTATTTTGATAATTAAAGATGAAATAAGTAGAGAAATAATTTCAGGTCTAATACTCTTAAAAATAATTTTAAATATGAGAGTATTATAATGAAAACAATTATAAAAAAGAGGCTTTTTTGTTGTAAATTTTTATAATAACATAAAAAAACTATAATATTACCAGTTGAAGTAAACTTTTTTTCTCTTAAAACTTCTGGTAAAATATATATAATCACTTTAAAAATTTCTTTTTTTCTTTTTTTCTTTGTTGCTTTTTCTGTTGTTGTTTTTGTTTTATGGTTTATAATTTGAGATTTCCAATATTTATAACACTAATACTTAATTGTTGAATATTGTTTAAGTATAGGTTATAATAAATCATAACAGAAGAATAAATTTGTAAAAGTTTACTAATTATATGAGACATGAATATTAATTTATATTTTTAATTTATAGAAAAAAAATTTGTTGATAAATATTTTTACATGTCTTTATGTTTGGCAAATTTCATCATAATTTTATATTCAAGTGTTTTAGCATTTTGTATTATCTTTTATATTGAAGAGATACACTTTAAATAACTGTTATTAAACATAATCCTTTGAATCTTTAACTAATAGATAAATGTGAATTAAATAATAAAAATAATAATAACAAGAATTTATTTACTTTTTTAAACACTTTTGAACTGTTTGTTAAAATAATTTTTATTGCTACTTTTCTGTCTTTTTATATTTCATTTCACCATGATATTTTATACTTTTTTTATAAATTATATTGAATTTTCCTTTATATTTTTTACTATATTACAAGGTACTTGAAGTTATCAAGTTTTGATAATCAGTCCGAAATTTGAAAAATGATTTTATTAATTAAAATAAAATTATATATTTATTTAATTCTTCTAAAATATTATTCTATGGGACTTGTATTTTTTAACTGCATATTTTGCAAGTTTACCACAATTTTTTTTTCTATAAAATCCAATTTGGTTGCAATTAATTTTACTTGAATTTTAATCTCTTTTTCTAAATTAATTTTATCATTTCAATCACTATTATTATCATTGTCCCAATCTCTTTTTTCATTACTTTTCCATGATTTTTTCTCATTATTGCTTCAATTTTTTTTTATCATTCTCCCAATAATCTTTTTATCATTTTTCTAATATTCTTTTTCATCATTTCTTTTCTCATCATGTTTTTTTTTTGTTTTTTGTTATCTTTTTCTTTATTATTCCTCAATATTTTTTTATTCAGAACATTGTGAGGTTTTTTCATATTGAATTTTCTATTAGATTTTCTTGATTGATATTTAAATTTTCGTTTTTGATTTGGAGATAATGGCATCTTTTTTAGTATTCCGTACTAGTTCTTTTAATTTCTTTATTTTCCATGATGTGAATAAAGAATAAGTGCGGATAAAAAGTCAATAGGTTATTATTCTTGAGGGTTTCTTTAAAGCTTTATTTAATAGTACCTCTAGAAAGTAATTTATCTAAAGGCGAGTTATTATTTAAGTTGTTTCTCTATGTTCGCATAGTTTAACAAATCAATTTATTAACCTTATTCATCAGACTGTGATTCGCTACAAATCATACTAAATACGTTTAACTATTGAACAAATTTGAAGTAGCTATAATGCACAAAGAAGGAGTTTCCCAATTGTCTCTTTGTCTTTGTTGCCTAAACGAGTTATTCAATTTATTTGTAGAACAATAACAACAATAGTAAACTTTTGTAAAAGCATAAAAAAATGCCGGTATTATCTAATTTATTTCAGATTTTCTTAATATTAAAAAGGCTTATTTTTTAAATAAAATATTTTTGAAGTTATAATTTCATAATAATAATAAAAATAATAAAAATAATAATAATAATAATTATTATTATTATAGTAGTTTATTTAACACTAAAACAGAAAAGTTTTATTAACGGGGCCTTTTCATTTCTTTGTATTTATTAGCTCTCAGTATCTCTCTGAACTAACTTTAAAATGCTTCAACCGTAAACTTTCTTATCAAATACGTTAGACTAATTTACCATTTCAATATGTTAAATCTACAGTGAATGTATATATTAAAACTAAGAATTAAGAATAATAAAATTAACGATTTGAGCATTACACTACACTACCATTTTATAAAATTATATTTGATTTCTCAGTCGAAATTTTTAAATCCCGAGCATAAACAACCCGCCTCAAATTCGGTCTAAAATTGATGACGCAGAGGGTTACTTATTTTCGGGACTTTACAGAAAAATATTATCTCAAAACAACCAATTAGTAAATAATCTGGAATTTATTAAAAATATTTTAAAAATTTATTTTAAAAAACCTGGTGTATTATTATTCATATGATTTTTTAAAAAAGTGTTTGAAAAAACATATCACACATAATCAATAAAGTAATTTAATGTGCATAAATTGATTTAATTAATTTAAATTAATTTAAATTTTATTTTAAATTTCTCAAATTTAATTCGTTTAAAAATATAAAATAAATTATTAGCTATAGTATTTGAATAATTCAATTAACAACTTAATTCAAAAACAAAATAAAACTTTATTATCATATTAATATCTTAAAATAATTATATTTTTATAAATTAATAAAATTTTAAAATTATTTCTATTACGTCAATATATTTTTTTATAGATTTTTATTCACGTAAATAATTTTAAAAATCTATTATAAATTGAAATAAAAATAAAATATTTTAGATAAATAACAAAAAATCACGCGATTCACATCTAATGTACGATAATTGCGTTGTACGAAAATAGTGGTGGTTGGATTACACCGGGTATACAATAAAATAAAATAATTAATAATTAATTTTTACAACAATTAAAACATTACTTAATTAAAAAATTGCTATTATTATTATTACTATTAAACTTTATTTTAAGAATTATTAAAAATCAATAACTAAATTAACAAATGTTTATTACAAAATTCAAAATTTTAACTAAAAATCTAAAATATTAAAAAATTTTACAAATTGGAATTTTAAAACTATATATAATAATTACAAACAGTGATTAAAATTTAATAAAGCTTAATTTTGAGAAAATACAAAATTAGCATAATTATTCTTAATTTTTATTCTTAATTTATATTTTATATTTTACATTAATTATTTAATTATGTATTATTTTAAACTATATAATAATAATAAGTTTTCCAAAATATTTATTAATTTGCCAAAATTCCCATTTATTTTAAAAATTTTGATAAAATATTTATAAGACTAATAGTCTTAAAACTTAAAATAATCAATAATTTAAAATTTTTAACATTCAAAATAAATACAATTTATTAAGAAAAATATTTCTTGGCCAAATCATAATTAATAAAAACAAAAAATATTTTCTGAAAATTATTATATTATATTGTAAACTAATAACTCTAAAATTAATTTTTTTGGATTTTTAAAGCTTAAACATATTATTATTATTGTAGTTAAAATTTTAAGAAACTTGAATTAAATAACTTGAAAACAATTTTACTTTAAACTTTTCAATAAATTATAATTATTAAAATTTTAAACTTGTTGTAATTTTTTACAAAATTGGTTTTTAAATTAAAATCTAAAATGTTTTATAGCTAAATACTATTCAAAAAAATAATATATTTGATAGCAAAAAGTAACAACAAATTTTACAACTAACAATATTTAAAAATTAAAAACAAATAAACACTTTTAATATTAGAAAAAATTTTAATTAATTAATTAACTTTTTAGTAACAGTATACAGAATTTGTATTGGTACTTATAATAATACAGTTATTTTTGGTCAAAATTTTTAATAAAACTGAATATTTTTTTAAAAAATTAAATTTTTTTAAGCTTTTTCTTAACAACAAAATATATATCTATTTTTATATTTTTTGTTTTTGTCTTTTAAAATTTTATTATTATTGTTATTTTAAATCTGTTTTTGGTGTTAAAAAAATTTTTTAGGCAAAAAAATTTAAATTATTTTGTTTAAAAATATAAAAAAAAAACTTTTTTTTTTTTAATAATTAAAATTTTTTAAGTAAAATTCAACTATTATTTATTTTTGAATTATATAAAATAAATAAATTAATAATTTATCAGTTTTTTGCTAATTTAAAAATATTTTTTTTATTTTTAGTTAAAAGCTTTTTTTTTTTAAAGTTCTGTTAGAAAAATTTATCTGAAATAATTTTGGTATGGTTTTGTCTTTTTAAAAGTCTTAAAATATTTGATAAAAAACCAATAACCAATTTATCTTTTTTTTATTTCTTTTTTTATTGTTATTTAAATAGCCAAAAAAAATTAAAACAGCCAAAAAACAATTTTTTTTAATATTTATTATGTTTAATAATAATTTTTGTAAAATATTAAAAAAATTTTTTTTAATATTCTCAATAGTTTTAATGTCTTAAAATTAATTTCTTTTTTTATAAAAAATAAAACTTTATTTTTTTTATTTTTTTGTTAATTTTATATTACTAATATTAATTATAATATTCAAATTATAAATAAAAAAAATTTCTTATTTAAAACAATAATAATTAAAACACATTAACCAAATTTTAGTTTAAATTAACTTCTGGTTTTATTGTTTATTACATTAATTTTTAGCTAATTATTGCTGGTTTTAAAAGCAAAACAAAATACATTTTTGTATATATTTTTAACTAATTAGCTTATTTGATTATTTAAATAAAAGCTAAATTATCTTTTTTTTGTTTTTTAATGTCTTTAATAATACTTAAAAAACAATTATTAATTATTAAAAAATTATTAAAAAATTATTAAATAAATAGCTTTTATTTTAATGTTTAATATTATTTTTAAAATTAAATTGATTTATTAAATCTGTATTTTAATTTATATATAATTTTATTAATATTAAATTTAATTACATAATATTAAGTTAATTGTAAATAAAACTATTAAATAAATAAGTAGTATAATTATTAATATTTATTAATTATTAAAATTTTTTAAATAAATAACTTTTACTTTAATATTTATTGTTTTATTAAAATTAAATTAACTTATATTAAAACTGTGTTTTAATTTTTACATGATTTTATTAATATTAAGTTAATTATTAAGAACAATATTAAATATTTTTATATAAAACTTATATTTTAAATTTTTTTAAATATTATTACTAAGTTTAATTTCTTATTAATTTTTTTAAATATTTTTTTTATTGTAAGATCTGTTGTAAAATTTGGTTTTTTTGTTGTTGCTTTTTATAATAATTTTATAAATTATATTAAAAATGTTTTTGAAATATTTAATAAGTTTTTAATTTTAAAACTGTTTTTGTTTTTTGGTTAATTTTAATAATAAAAATGGTATTTGTATATTAATTAATTAAAATAATTATTTTATTTAATATTTTTAAAAGTAAACTGATTAATTTTTTTTGTTTATATAATTTTTAAAATTAATATATAATTATTCAAATTTATAATTAAATATATTTTATTTTTTAATTATTTAAGTTTAAATATTATTAAAATTTTGTACATGCGAAAAGATAACATAAATTGAACTGTTATTATTATTTTTAAATTTTAAAATATTTTGTTTTAATTATTATTAAAACTAATATTTTAAAAAAATTCTAAATATTAACATTAAAAATATAAAATTTGAAAAATTTGGTTTTTGCTTGTAAAATTTGGTTTTAAATCAATTTTTAGTTAAAAACTGTTTTGTTAATTTTATTTTTTTTATATTTAAATTATAAATTATTGTATTTTATTTTATTTTATGATTTTAAATAATAGCTTTAAATTAAAATTGGTTTTTAAAAGTTTATTTAATTAAATTAACTTAATTAATAAAATTAATAATTTATACTATATTTTTTTCAAAAGCAAATCTACTAAAAAATATATGTTTAATTTTTTGTTATAAAATTACAAATTAAAAATAATTCAAAAAATTTGTAAAAACTATAAACAAACTAAAATATAATATATTTTACATTATTTATTTAAAAAGTTCAAAATCTTAATATTAAATTTAATATAATAAAGTTTTTTTTTAAATAAGTAAATTTTTTTTATTTATAAAATAAATATATTTAAATGCTTTTTAGTTTTTTTTAACAATATAAAATAGTTGGGTTATATAAATAATAAAAGAATTTTACTTTATTAAAAAAATAAAAAAACTTGTAATTAATTGTTATATTATTTTTAATTTTACAAATATTTAAAAAATTTGTTAATTTTAATTAATATATGGCATAAAAAACAAAAAAAAATTGATTAAAATTTATAAATTAAATTTATATTTGATAAAAATAAATAATATTAAAAATAAATAAATAAAATTGCTAAATTGATCCACCCTTTTTGTTAAATCGATCTATTCTCAACACGTAATATTATTTACGTTATAAATATTAGTTTAATTAAAATAAAAAATAACTTTTTCTTATATAAAATTAAATATAAATTATATATTTAACTTTTTATTATGTTTTAAGTAATTTATAGTATTCAATAATTAAAAAACATTTTATTGTAAACAGATCCGAATAATATGATCTTGTTTCTTACAAATTTTATATTTATATACTTAAATTTAAGAAAAAACATTTTTAACAATTTTAAATTAGGATAAATTTCATTAAATATATAATTTTTAATAAGCAATATTTTATTAAAAGCAATTTAAAGCACCTAAAGAATGTTTTCAAGTTTATTAATTAAAAAAATTCTTAATTACAAAAAACATGATTGAAATCTGAATTAATTGAGTACACATTGTTTTTTGTTAATATAAAGCCAAAAGTTAATATATATTAATTTATTTTTTCAAGCAATAGATCCAAACTTAGAATAATTATTGGAATATTAACTTCAGGCTTAATTATTGTAAAAAAACAATTTGTATTTACTAGATGCCAAATAAAATAAAACTGATTCATAGAAAAAAATTTTCTAATAATAAGTATATTTCGAATTTGAAATTTACATAAAAAATCTATTATTATTGAAAAAACACCAGAGCAAAATGTCATATTATTATTTAATAATTTTTATGAAAGAAAATACTGTCTATAGACTGTTTTTAAAACAAAAATTAAGATTTATCATACAATATTTTGAAAAAAAAAGATGTTATAATCATAACAAATTCGAATACACTTAATACTTTATTGTGTTTCAATTATTTTAATCATATTTTCTAAGGCATATAATATTTATAATTAAATTTTTTGTTGAAACTTTAAGATAGCTTTTTATTTAAGCATATTAATCTTTTATCTATAATAAATTAATATGACCAAAATATATATTCTTATTAGTTCAAATAGCAACAAATTTTTTTTGTATAGAATCTAAGTTGTTAATAAATAATTTGTTAAAACTGAAATTGCTAAATACTTATAATTAAATATATTCTATTTAATATTAAATACTTCTGATAATACAAATTAAATAATATTAATTTATTTTAAATAAAAATTGTTTTAATTATTTTTATTTGTAAAATACTTTTTATAATTGATAAATACATTTTTTTAAATATATTAATCATAAAGTAAATATGTAAATATAAAAAAAATATAAAAAAATACATATATTAATACATATTTTTAATTTATAATAATAGTAATTGACTTAATATATATATAAAACTTTACAATTTATTTTAAAGCTTATTAATAATATGTTTGTGTTTTTTTATAAATAAAAGCAATAACAATTATAAAGAATGTATTGAAATTATTTATATCAATAATATAAAGCATAAATATTTAAAATCAATTTGTTTTATATATACAATTTATTAAAATAATATATAAATATCTTTAAACAAAAACAATATATTTAAAATATACATAAAACAAATATATAACTTTATTAGCAATATTACAAATATAATTATATTAATAATTGGTTTTTTTAAGTTTTTTCAATAATACTAATATAGATAAATAATTAGCAAGCTTTATTTTTTAATAATGCATCTGTTTATTATAAATAGTCTTTGAAATTGCATATTATTTAAGATTTTTTTTGTTATAATGCTCTTAAAATTGTCTTTGGTATAATGTTTATACTTAATATTTATAAAACTAATACTTTTTGTTTAGATTTAAATTGTCAAACAGTAAAATATCCAGCAATATTATCAAATAGTTTATAATTATATTTAGTATTGTAAACTGTTAAATATTAGTATTTATTAGCTTTAAATAATTATTTATATACAATAAAAAAGTAGTTTATTAATCAAGTTATTGTTTTTTATTGTCAATTTTTTAATAAAAGTTTTTTAAAAACATTAGATTTATTTTTCTAATTATATTTAAAAATAATATGAATACTATAAGCAACAAAACATTGTTTTATAATTATATATTCTTAAAAATATATATTAAGACTTTATATTATTATTTATAAGAGCTATATAATATTTTTAAAAATGATAATATTATATGTAATTTTATAAAAAGATATAATTATTTGTAAAATCAAAAGAAAACTTGTTTATTTTATAGCTCTTTAATTATAAACTCGTTAATATGTTCTTATATATAGTTAAATATAAAATTATAATGTAAATAATATTATATATTAAGAATAAATCAATTTAACAATTTCTTAAATAAATTAGATTTAAAAAATTTATTAATTAATAATATAATTATAATATTATTACTATTTTAAAAAATTACTAAAAAGTTATTTTATTAAATAAAAAATATTGTATTACAATTTATATTAATTTTAATTTTTTAATAATCTATTGTTGTTATATATTAAATTTTAATAATTTATTTTGTAAAAAAACAAAAACTACACAACTATAGTAATATTTTTATATTTTTTGTATAATCTTTAATTATATTTCTTGTTACATATTTAATTATATTTTTTGTTACATATTTATATTATTTTATATAAAAACAAAGTTATTAAAGATATTAATGTGTTTTAAAGCAAAATTAAATTGCAAAATACCTATCCAATTAAATTTTGTTTATATTAGCTAAAATCTATAATTACAGATAGATGCTGCTTATTTTATTAGGCGCAAATCTACTAAAACATTCGGAACTGTCATCAAAAATGTTGAAGAATTTTAATAGCATACTGGTATAATAAAAAGGGTTAAATCTAAGAAATTAGAAAGCAACTATCTAATTTCACTGTAATATCATTCACACACAAGTCCAACTGAAACCCATTTCTTGTGGATAAGAATAAAGGTGCAAGCAATATCAATAACAAGAAAAGATGTAACGGGCATGAGTAAGTCAATTAAATGCACAAGGCCTTTAAAAAAAATGAACAGAATAAGATCTGTAATAGTGGAATATTCAGAATGAAGTTCTTTGACTCTATTTCATTATTTAATGTAAAACATTCTGTTTTAATGTAGGATGGTAATGACAATTCAGATAACAGAGAAGGGGAGTGGAAGGATGACATTGGTCAAAGTGCTGATCCAGATATAGTGCCATGGCAGTGTTTTATTGAATCTTATCAGCACATGAACAAACATAAAAAATGGATCTCAACAAGCAGAAAATGTACCGAGGATATTCTATTAAAAAATTGCAAGCAATTGCAAGAGGAGTCGCTTCTACGTTCATGGATAATTGACCTTGACGATGACGATGTTCAGCAAGGTGGACTGGGGTGAAAAACTCTCTCGGGTCACGAGAGTTTTGTTATGTTTATGATGCGATTTGCCAATGTAAGTTTTAACTATATTCCACCATTTTTTTCTCTTTATCTGATCGATACAAAACTTGAGGTCCTCAAAACAATATCGTTCAAAAAAATGATGAATGGTATGACCGCGAATTTCATTATGATATGTAGTGGGTTGATCTCATCATGCGGAAGCTGTTAGTATTAATAAATATGGTGTGAAGCCTTGATAATAGGTATATACTTGTTTACCACTGACAGTCTTGAGGATTTTGAAAAAATCATCTCGAAAATTGGTATGATATCAATGTGTGGTCACTGTGTCTCCTGTAATAGTTCTGTTGATCCTGTGTGTATATATTTTGACATTCAACTTTTTTTTTTGCTTTTATACAGAAAAAAATTGGTGGCGGTGGCATTGACAACAAGAAAAAACCGGAAGAAGGTCAGCGTGCAAGGAATGGGTCTCGTTCAGATGGTATCCGATCATATGTTAGTGGAATTAAGCTCGGAGGCTGATTTTCTTAAGCTAGAGAAGATGTTGCATGATATGTTTGTCAAACTAAGTCAGCTCGTTCATTTCGAAAGGATAAAGATAAGGTAGGTGCATATTTTTAGGCTGTAAGTAAACAAGAAATCTTGTAATGTCAAATTTGTTATGGTGATTGGGATGAAACTGAATCTGTTTCAATTGCTGTAAATATTATGAATCAGTAGTCCAAGAGGATATGAGTCGATTTTGAAATAGTCTAGATATCTCAATGATTTAGATATGAAAAAACGTCTGTTATGAATAATATGCAAAATTTGATCTTTGATCGATTGATGATTAATATGCAGTCGATTCCAATAATATAACAATGCACGCCACATAACCTTCGTTATGCTTCTCAAAAAATCTGAAGTGTGTTATCCTTGGATAATACATAGAGTCATACCTATATAAAAATAATGCTGAAATTTATTTTCATTGATATTGAATACAATCAACCAAATTTTTTCATTATGCAGCAATCTGGTTAGAGTTATTTCTATCCTAATTAATTTCTTCATTTTCCATATTTATACAATTTAAAAAGTTCAATTATATTCGAAGATTAATTTTAATTACATAATGCATTATTCATCATGTTTTCGAAATTAAAATGTTTGAAAAATATCCTTTTTGTCTTATATAATGAGCAGAAATTATACATTTTTATGGCTTGATTCCAAATTTCCAAATGGAGCTGAAAATTTACTCAATTCCTTTTCAATTAAAAAACGAGTAAAACAATTAAATATTTTCTACAGAATAAATTGTATGATGATCAGATAATAATCTTTAAATCTAATGATATTTTATAATTTCGTATTCCTTCATTCCCCATGATATTTTTAAGTGTTATGAACTTTTAAAGTTCTAGATAGGTAGAAGAAGTGTAGACCAGTTAGCGATATTGGATTGACAATTTGAAACGCGCAAAAGTGAATTTTTGAATCCATAATCGATCATCTATTCAAAATTTCAAAGGCTATAGACTTTTCGCTAACTTGTTTAAGAGTCAATAATTTTTTAACTTTAATGGTTAGAACGATTTAAGTTTAGGGGTTCATCAATAATATGCGTTTAAATACCCAGAAAGTCGGGAAATTCTATTCACACGTGGGATCAGATAAATTTCTGTACTTCATGTTCTATTTATAATCTCATAGATAATGGGTTAAAAATTGACCATCTCATGCTGGCTAATAATAATGATGCACTAGGGAATTCATTCTACTCGATCTTTGTGGTAAGGGAAATTTAGTAAAAATTTGTGGTGTACATGTGCAACGGGGGTTTTCTACTACTGGTTTAATTTGGTACCCTATATGTGAAACAAAGAAATGTAAATTGGAAATTCTTTTGTAACATTGTCCGATTTTCGACCTGAAGTTGTATTAAAAAAAGGTGACCCTTTGGAGAAATTTCCGATGGCCCCTTTCGGTTTGATTGAATTAATTTATACGTCCAATTTAACCTTTTGCATCGTAATTGGAGAGAGAGACTGTACAATCGTTTTGTCAAGAATTTTACTTGATAAAGCTTTTTTTCTGAAAGATCGATTGATTTAACACATGACGTCGATTAATAAAAATATAATATTCAATATATACTATTACGATTAATCTGATTAAGCGATAATTAAAAAAGTTACAAAGTGATTTATCAGTGATTCAATTTTTTTATATATAATTATAAGGAATTTTTGTCTCTCCTACTCTAATATATAGAATTCTATGACAATTTGTGATTACGAATTTGATTTTTTAAAATTTGGTGATTTAAAAATTATCACTTGATAGTACCGAGAAGAAGAAGAAGAAGAAGAAGAAGAAGAAGAAGAAGAAGCAAAATTTTATTTTTAACGTGTCAATAATCGGATAGGGTCGGATCAAAGCTGAATTTGGAAACTATCGGGGATTTGAGCGGAGCAATAAAACTTTTTCGTAAATTTTTGGCATGATAATAATAATAATAATAATAATAATAATAATAATAATAATAGAAAGCCAAGCCATTCTATATTACTGAAATTTTAAGAATTAAACTTAAAAAATATATATATATTAGACATTAAATCAAACCTATTATTATTATTATTATTATTATTTCAAATAAAACAACTGTAAATTTATTAATTAATAATATAAAATTAAATGTAAATATTTTCATTTAAATATTTGAAAGAAAATTATAAAATTTATTAGATTTAAAAAAAGTGAAACAAAATATATATATATATATATATAAAAGTATGAATTTTCAAAAATAAAAATAATAATTATAATTTTAATCTTTTGAAAATATTTTTAAAGTAATTGATTATAAAGTTCAACAAATTTAATATTTTGTTATAATATTTTATTTTGGTACATAGTTTTATTCAAGCATAAAATAATAAAAATTTCAATTAAAATAAATAAAAAATAGAATTCTGCCAGGTAGGGATTATTATTTCAATTACTTTGAAATAATAATAATAATAATAATAATAATAATAATAATTTTTAATTTAATATTTATTTTGCTCAAACATTTTAAGCATGTTTATCAAAATTTTCAAAAGTATTCAAAGGTATAGAATTATAAATATAAATTCATATTAGTTTTTTTAAAATTTAAGAAAAAACGATCAGAAAATGCTAGTCTGAGTGTTTACATTATAACATGTTTTTTTTAAAAGATTTTATGTTGGCAAAAATCGAAACTCCCAAATAGCTCAAAAACACATGACATAATTTGAAATTTGTATTCTATTAATACATATATATATATTGATCCTTTGAATATTTTACGAAATTTATATATTTGTAAAAATTGTTAAAAAATTTAGAGCCTCACATCATTTAAAATAAAGAAAAAAAATCATAATTTCTAGTTACGCAATAGAATTCTGTCTATATGACCCAATATAGATTCTTTTTGTACATATTTTAAAGTATGATATATAAATTTTTAATGGAATTCTCGAATTTAATGAAATTTATTAAACGTGTCAAACTTTGAAATTCGTATTAGAATAAAAGAGTCGGGTCTTTAAAAATTCGGTGGGACAAAATTTAAAAGTGGCAAAAAAGTTTTTTACAATTGAAAAAATATTAAGTCATAATTAAGATTTAATGTGATATACATATATATTTATATTTTGACAAATCATTGTTTAATTATTAATTTAGAATTTTTTCTTGGTTAGAAAAATATTTCATCTAGGAAATTTTTTTTAAAGAAATTTAATTAGCAGAAAAAATTAACGACAATTTACAATAAAAAAATCACTTTGAAAGAACTTGATTATTTTAAACATCAAGGAATTTACATTTTTTATAAATGAAAAATCAGAATATATCATTATTATCATTATTATCATTATTATCATTATTATTATTATTATTATTATTATTATTATTATTATTATTATTATTATTATTATTATTATTATTATTATTATTATTATTATTATTATTATTATTCATAAAAATCTTTTCGAATAAATTATTAATTGTCCATCTCACGTGCTTTTCTTAAATATTCTTCAAATTTCTATATAAATCTTAAGAATAATTTTATGATCAAAAATTAACTTACCATTTCCCAAGTTCGAAGCTCACCCAAAGAAAGGTGGACCATTTCAAATGATCTCCTAACCTCTCTTCTGATAACTCCTAACTATTCGACTTTATTAGTGAGGAAACTTACGACATACTTCTTTTCTGATACATGATTTTCAATGCTCTAGCTAACTTATCGACTTTAAATCCATCCATCTAAGGGACAATTTTGTCACCTTCTTAAAAACCCATCATTCAATTAAACATTCTTCTTCAAGATATAATTTTCATGTAATGAAGCATCTAATTATTTTTTCTTGAAATATGCAAATTTGAAAAAAAGTTTACGGTGATAAAAGATTTCAATGAAAACTTTCGATTTTACATTTATTAATATTGGATATTGTGCCATCATCGAATGAAATTGAATCGAATCGAACCGAACAGCAAAGTGATTGTTCCTTTCAAATATTTTATTCGAGACAATAGCTACTTTTTTCAATCCATTTCCAGAAAATAAAATCCTTTTTCATCTTTTAGGAGTCGTTTCTTCCGATTAAAGACATTCTTGAGTTAGCTTCAATATTTGTTATGCCAAATAGATAAAATTGTAAGAACAATCAAGGATCTCAATTGAAGATGTGAAATCTATTTATAATCTTCAAATATTTTGATACTAATTAAGGTAGTCATTTTCAATCAAATATAGATAATTATATTGTTTTCTCAATATTTTGTTTGTCTGCTTGTTTCTTTGTTTGTTTCTTTGTTTGTTTGTTTGTTTGTTTGTTTGTTTGTTTGTTTGTTTGTTTTTTAAAGAAATTTCAGTGGGTTGTAAATTGGTTGCGTTTTTGTTTTTTTAATTTTAATTTTAGTTTTTCCTCTGTGGGTTATTTTTTTATTTTTTTTTCAGAAAACCTCTCACGAGCTTCTCTAACCTGATTGAAACCCACCTTTAATCTCTTTATTTGTTTATTTTTTTCATGTTTATTCCCTGATCCTGTGGAAACAAGTATAACTTTTTTTATAAATATTGAAATTCAAAAGGTTAGGGCGATATTTTTGAATCTAAGGAATAATGGGAAATTTTGAAATTAAATTATGCATTATTTAAACTTCTAGGAATTTTCCTCTTTTTTTAGATTCTAAACAAAAAGCTTTCATAGTCTTTCAGGTGAACCAGATATCGGATGCTATCAAGGTCCGAAATTATGATTAGGCCTACTCGTGACTTATGATTTCAAAAAAAAATTCCCTTAAATTTGATTATCAAACCAAATATTTTCATCTATCATCATAATTTTTATCACACCACCATTATAAAAGATTGTGATCACAATCGGAGACTATTTGTTACTTTTTTATCAAACTCTTAAATATCTGATACAAATTACTTCAATCTGACACATAATGAATCAAGACAACGACCGCCGCCCGCCATATCATTCCCACCACCACCACCAACACCACCACCACCACCTTTGATACTCCCCTAAAAGATTGCGCAATTAAAAATGTAACCATCCCCTAATTAATTAATTAATTCCTTTTCATTTTCAAAATTTACATGTTGCTTTGATTTTATCAAAGTCATTAAGGTAAATGTTTCATGATGTCCATAACGGAGAATCATTCTCATTAAAGGTACAATGAAAATTATCCCAAAAATGGGTGAATTGGTTTTTGTTTTCGGTTATCTGCAATAAAATAATGTGTACATAAATACATAAATACATAAATACATAAATACATAAATACATAAATACTTACATACATAAATACTTACATACATGCTGAAGATTCCTAAAAACTGCTTTTTTTAAATGTTAAAATCGAAAAAATTGGGTTCAAAATCGTATTAACTTGAAAAATTTTAGGTCGTCTTTGTTTTTGAAACTTGAAACTTGAAAAAAAAATTTTGTCATTGTTTACTATTTTTAAAAGGATCAGGAAAACTAGATCTATGATTTAACAAATAAAGTAAAAAATATTAAAATCAATTTTAGGATAAAAAATGTAACTTGAACTTTTTTGAGAATAATACACATCTTAAAAATGATCATCCTACAAACTCCCAGCATCAATAAAGAATTTTCAGCCTAGATCCTGTATTAGTTCATTTCATATATTACAAAATCATTTTAACTTAAAAAAGGTTAAAGATTTTCAAAAATTAGCCTCAAAAAAGCGAATCAATTCTACTTATTAATACAATTTTCCCCATCTATGCGTTCATAGGCAAGTCCTGACTTGACGTGAATGTATATTTAGATTGAATAGAAGTTTACCAGTATTAATACTGGAAATTGAAAATCACAATAAAGATCGTCATGCAATTTCTTCTGTTCTTCTGTTACTCAACATTAATTACTCGACATTTTATTACTAAATGCATGATACATTCTCTTAGGAATTTTTAATCCCGTTTCTTTCACTTATCTTTTTAGCTAATAAAGAATTAATTATAATGAATTTAATTTCATATTCTCACCTGAAACTTATCACTATCTCTTTTTTACTTTCCCTTATCTTCTCCCGAATGGTTTATTGATACTCATACTGATAAATAAAGCTTGTTACACTAGAGAGAGAAGCTATTAATTAGTTGGCTAGCTAGCTGGCTGGCTGGTTGGCAGGTAACAATTATTTCGTTTCCGGTTTTCTTAATTTGAAGATTTCATTGATGTTGATATCGAAAATATTTTTTAAAGATCATTGACAATGAGTGAGACATGGTTTTTTTAAGAAAAATAAAATTTAAGATTTTACATTTGATAAAAAACTTTGAATTTAGAAACTTCCGAATTTGTTTGAAACATCAATAATTTTTAAAATATTTCTTGATGAATAAAAAATTATATTGCCATTATTATATTATTATTATTATTATTATTATTATTATTACTATTACTATAATATAAAGTTTTTCTTGAAAAAAAAAAAAAAAAAAAAAAAAAAAAAATCTTTCATATTCAGTGTAATTTAAAAATATATATTTATACATATTAATAACAACAATATCCATAATAAATCTCTTCCCATCATTCCCAATGGTGTTTCTGAATATCACAACCATTATCTGATTGTGATAATTTGGAGTGAAAAAAACTATCCAATTTAAGATTTTTCCCTTATCAGTTTTCTTAAATTAATTTTCATTACCCACCCACCCCCCGTGGAGAGTGTTGCATTTCCTTAATTTGGATGATCCATTTAAAAGAAAAAAATTTTGTTCAATAAAACTGAGAAAAAATTATGGTAAGAGGACAGAAAATTTCTTTCATCCAAATTTTTTATAGTTTTCCCGCAACAGTCATACGTGACTCTATAAAATTTCCCTTCATGAATTTTTCCGTCTTTTTCTGTAACACCAAGCCACAAGCTCTATTATTGGTTACGAGCAAAATTCTCATAAACTAAGATT
>JAAOMT010000479.1:712141-740200 GCA_016748015.1 Geosiphon pyriformis | reverse complement strand
CCCCCCCCCCCCCCCCCCCCGCTGAAAAAAGTCTGTCAAATATTATTTACATACCAACCCTCTCTATCTCTGCAGTCTCATGCAACAACCAACAATACATCTTTTTTAAACCGCTTGCTTGCCACTAGCCCCACACCTGTCTACCCATTTTTTTTTTATATTACTTCTCCCTTCGCCACCTACTCTTTGGGCATACCCTTGTTTTCTTTACCTTAAAAAGACAACTTGAAGATTTGCCTTTTTATCTTCAACCCTGCGCGACACATCACCTTCCTTTTTTTTCTTGTGACACTTTGAAATTATACATATACATATATATATAAAGGTGAAAAGTGCGAAGCTAACAATTCGAGAACTTGGCTAATTCCAAGGCTCACCCTATTTGCCCTTTCGATTTCTTTTTGAAGCAATTTCTCAACGAAACTAACGGCTTATTCGTCTCTTGTCGACAGATATGAGGTAGACATATCCAGAGCATTAAAAAAAAAAAAAGAAATTCGACACAAAATACCAAGTCGGGGGAAGAAAAATATCCACTCATCTCTCAGCCTGGTTTTTGGGTCGTTATCCAAGCCTAGGACACCACGAGAAACACCTTTGCTATCAAGAGTATGTGAGAATTTTCCAATTAACTGTTTCTATTATCAATCAATTTACAAAATCCTATCAATTTTATGAATTCGAATTCTTTCATGTTTTGTCAGATTTCTTGGTTGTCATTGTCGGAAGCGAGACCTTTCTATATCCATAACGTCAATTTTCAAAAAATTGCGAAAGAAAATGAAACCATTTACAAAAAAAATATGGATACTAGCGACCTATCTTTTGCTGATTGTTTTATTTCTGGAGAATCGCGTCGATGCACGTAAGTTTTGTGGGTTTTAGCTTTGAAAGTTGTACGAATATGTTATAAAGAAAAAGAGAGAGAGAGAGAAATTGTATGTGTGTATGTTTGTGGTGAGTAAGTGGGCGGCATTGGAAAGAGGGGAAAATGTAGGTGGGAAAATTTAAAATTTATTACGTGATTCCCAATAATTTCCAGATTTGAACATTCTATAGGTCTCTTCTCTTTTTCCTAAGAAGCTTTAAATCGAGAAAATTGACATTTTTTCCCATTTTTTTATCTAGAGGAATGTTGTTATGCTTTACGATCAGACATTATTACTCCCGGGCAAGAACAATTTAACATTAGCGCCACCAGTTCAGCTGCCGCTGACACACCTGATTTCAGTTATCAGGCATTGATTCAATTTCCCAATGACAACATGGTCCCAGAGCTTACATCACCGTCCACTCAAACCCAATGTATTAAAAAGCCTCCCAGCAGTTTTGAGTGTAGTAGCAGAAATTCAGAGATATTCTTTGCTTCATTCAGAGTAATTTCAGCGCCAAAATCGGATGGGACCTATAACACAGCAACTGCAAATGTTACTTTGTTTGGGCAACAATGTAAACAAAGTAATTTTTGTCGTAATTTAGCGGCCAAAACAAGTGGAAAGGATTCGATATCGCTCGGTTTCTTGGGAACTTGGCCAAAACCCGTGGCAATCATTGTCGGCACAATCGCCGGTGCTATATTCCTTGGCGGTGTCTATTACGTTTGGAGACGGCACAATCCCAGCGATAAGTACCGTGATCGTTCCGATGTCACTGATATTATAACACCGCCAAATATGAGGAATGCGCCAAATGAACAATTAAACCCAAACACTTTATTAGCAAAAGCAGGGAATCGTCGATCGATTCCCGTTCAGTCTAGCGGGAAAATACCGCTGTCAGCTCTAAGCCCGAAAGAAAGAAAACTTAGTGGTTTGTTAAATAAAGTCAAATCAAAACCGCCTCAAAAAAGGACAAAAGGTTCGGAGGAAACAAGGGAGGTAGTAGTGGATATGCATGATGAAGTTGATGAAAAAACACAATTGGAAGAACTTGGATCTGGACTTTCAGGAAGTCGTTACCTGCCCATTTCTTCGGTAGTGGTTGATGTTGAAAATGATGCAGTTTTAGAGTTATCAAAAGAACTTGAAGACAAAGGACTTCGAGGACGTTCATCAGAAGTCAAAGCAATACCCGCTACTCGATCAGCCAAAGAATCAACGGTGATAAATGTCACTCGTAGACCATCAGTTAAATTACATGATCAGGAAAGGGATGAGAAAGAACGCCATCGGGAGAGGGAGAGGGATAGGGATAGGGATAAAGAGCGACGAGAAGATAGACGTGAGGATAGAGAAAGGGAAAGGAATAGAGATCGACGTGATGATCGTGACAAGGAACGTCATCAAGACTCAAAACCGACAACAAAATCTTCAACAACAGCTGGAATGCGATCGTCGCGCGAAAAAGATCAAGACAATCGAGAATCGAGATCACACCATCGCTCTATTAATCAAAAAGAACGCTCAAGATCACGAGACCCTGTAAATAATGAGCGAGAAAGTAGAAAAATAGATCGCAACGCATCACGTGTACATCGTTCAGGTTCAAAGCCTCGCGAAGATCCTGTAAATGACGAGAGAGAAAGTAGAAAAACAGATCGCACCGCATCACGTGCACATCGATCAGTTTCAAAGTCTCGTGATGAGACTAGATCGTCATCAAATCGGGATTCACAACCAGAGGTCCCATTATCAAGATCTAAAACTATTGGCAGTGTTGAGATACGAAGTTCGTCGTCACGAAAACGCTCAGATGATAAAAGATCACGCGAAGATTTACGGCGACAAGCCGTTCGATCATCGTCAGCTTCTGATTTACTGATCGGGGAGATTGGATCAACTTTGGCATCATTGGGAGATTTGAATCGTGCTAAATCGACCTTAGTAAAAAGTGGTGATGATGATGATGATGATAATAATGATAATGATGAAAAACCAAAATCAAACTCAACAAGTCGCCAAAATAGCCGACCAACAACTCAAGTATTATCGACAAATCCATCAAGAACACCCAGTAAACGACAAGCTAAACTAAAGAAAATGGGAGTGAATAGTTCAGATAATGAAAGTTCATCCTCAGAGAATATACCACTTGCGGATCAATTACCTTTAGCTATGTTTGCATCAAGCGCCAGTCAAAAGACGCCTCCACATTCACCCGCTTATCCGAGTGACTCAAATAAAGAAACTGGGGAATATTTTGAACAAACACAATCAGGTAGTAACCCAAGATCAGCAAGAACAACCCCAACCAGATCATTGGCTCCCAACACCTTAACCAAAGAAAAGTTAACGGCCGAAATGTTGGAAGCTAAAAATGGTCTGGAAGGGGACAATAGCGGCTATTATGAATCGATTTTGGACGATGTTTTGAATGCTGGCGAGTTCGAGGACTCATCAGTGAGTGGTGGGAGTGATAAGGTGCCGGTTGGTGGACTATTAAAAACTTTAAGTGCTGAAAAGAAGGGTCGTGGTAAGGGTAATAGTGCAAGCGAGGACGATGAAGTACCGATCGGAATACGAATGGGATTGTCTAAATAAATTCCAAGATTTAGATTTGTGTCATCTCAAAAAATGTTATATTTATTTTAATGATGCTCTAATGGGGAATAGTTTAGATTAGTAATTTTAGTGTAGTAACCGTATATAATTTTTTACACCGTTTTTAGTTTTAAAAAATATAGATAATTCGAAAAAACAACTTGTGTAATAGTTTATCATGAAATTTTACTTTGTTTCCGTTGTATCGTAATAGATTTCAAATGTTTAGCCTTGAGAATCAATAGGACAGATTTTTGGGTTCGTATAATTTTCTTAGGTGTGATTTTCGGGCAGCTTTTACTTTTTCTAGATGTTATATCAAAATCTAAAATGATGTCACAATTTGTAAAAACCATTAAATAGTAAAATTATAAATGCTGATCTCAACTAAAATTTGCAATTTTCATTTTCTGATCATGTCTTCTCTCACTCTTTCTGTTTTCTCACTTTCTAGATTTCCACCAAAGTCGGCATTTCAAACTTTAAAGTTATCCCCTCGACTAAATACTTACACTAGGAATATAGCAGCCTTGACCTTAAGGCAAAAGAATAATTTTAGGTTTAGACAGATTTTGATTTCTCCAGCATATGAGAATAAAGCACTCCACAGGCTGCGAAGGGAAGGTGAAGGTTTTTTTAGTACGGCATCTTTAGTTGGCGAAGCTGCCAAAGGGGAAAATGGGGTGAGGAGCTTAAAATACGAAATTAGGCATGTTATTAGGATCAGGGAAATATTATACGTTTTCTTATCTTTGACAAATTAAACGATTTTTTCTGGTCAATTTGTTACTCTAGTAATCTATCAACAGAGGAATACCATCGCTTATCAGAGGATACTATGGAAAAGCTGCTAGAGTATTTTGAAAATTTAGGTGACCAGCTTGATAGCGATTCTGAAGATTTCTCCCGATATGATGTCGAGTATTCGGTGAGTCAGTGTAAAATGGTTCGTTTTTTCTGCGTAGTTAATGGGTACATGTTCCATAGCCTACATTTTTTCAATGTTACTTAATGTGAACGAGTTTGTATGAGAGACGGAAGAGAATTTTGTTTGTGTGTTTATTCTTTTCGAATGGTAGATCAACATGGGGATAACAAATTTTGATGGTGATTCGATCGTGTGAATGATAGAGTGGTGTTCTAACACTGAGGTGTGGAGTCACGGGGACTTACGTGGTGAATAAGCAGCCACCCAATAAACAAATCTGGTTATCATCACCGGTTAGGTTTGTACTTAAATGCTTGATGTTTCTTGCATCCTTTTGTTTCAATAGTCTAAATTGTCTAAATTGGGTATTTTTTTATTTATTTCACAGTGGCCCCAAAAGGTACGACTACGATTTGCAGAACAAGAAATGGTTTTATCATCGTGATAATTCAACGCTAGAGGAGTTATTGAATAAGGAGCTTTCTCTCATATTTAAAAGAAAGATCGATGTTTTTGCCAAATAAGGTTTGGATAATTTTTAAAGTCGGGGAGAGGGTATATATATCGAAGAATTTTTTAATTTTTTTCTCATTCCAGATATAAGCTATTAAGATTAATGATGAACATGAAAATAGTCAATCTAATGAAACTAGGTTTTAATATTTTTTCGCGGGGAATATGGCTTTGTAACATGATTAGCTATATCAATTTGAACCATTTGATCCTGGATAATTAATGAGAACAGATCCAAGTCGATTTTCAGTAGGCATAAGATAAAAATGGTTCTTTTTTTGACTGGGTCATTGTTATGGCTTTTCATTAAAAGCCTCGATATTTTGATTCTCAAAAAATTAAGAGCTCTGTAATGTGTCAGATTAATATATTAGAAATATATGGTTGACCATCTAATCATGTCGCAATTTTTTATCTAAAAGACAACTAATTTTTAGATGCCCAAGAATTAATTTGGAAAATTTTCACTAAACAGGAAAATCATATAGTAAATATTTAATTAAACATCAGTAACCTAACATATTGCAAAAATTACCAACTTTGATTTTTTTTAAAAAATATAAAGCTTCTGTTAATGTTTCATTTAAATCATTTTTAAATAATTATTTTTTAAGCTTAATAATAATAATAATAATAATAATAATAATAGTAATAACAAAATTAATAATTTACCAAAAATTAATTCTTGATTTAATAATGCACATATTGTGTTTTTGTGTTTAAATTTAATCAATTTTATTTTTTGTTGCATTTAATGATTAAATATTTTTTAAAAAGATTTCGATTCCTTTGAAATAAGCAAATACCTTTTTCATTTTTAAACTAACCTTTTTCAATTCATCTATGAAAAGTATAAATTTGTTAGAAGGTTGTTTGCCCGCTTTCAACTTTGTACTTTGTTTATCATTGTAACTTTAAGATTGTTCTTTGATCAAATTCAACCCTTACCTTCCCATCTATCAATCTCTTATCATCAAAGATCAACTTTTTGATTAAAGGGAAAATCAAAGAACATAAAAAATTCCCAAAATCCTTCTTTTAGGCACGCCAACCAACGTATTTTTGTCTTTAGGAGACAAGACAATCAAAAGATCAACACTGAAGTAGTTGTAGCTCTAAGGAATACCTCACAACCTTCTCCACCTCCTCGCAACCCTTTAAAATTCAGTAAATCTGCTTTTTGGTACCGTCCCTGTCCAACTTGCTTTCTTTCTCCTTTTTTGCTTCCTTTCAATAGTCTTGCTTAGATAACACATATAAACGAGAAAGTCTCATTTTTGAACAAAATGCTACCTCTTGCAATTTATGTCGTATATATATCCCAAAAAGTAACGCTCACACCCCCAACAATCTTCCTTTTGCAGTTTGGCTTTCTATCACAATCCATTACCCTCCTATTACTCCTCATAACGAATGTCTGACCGTGGTGAAGATGCTGCTCCCTCACCCTCTGAAAGGAAGCGTTCTCTTCCTTCAGACGACGATGAGGACGACCTTAGTTTTGATGAAGGTAGAGGACGATTTAAGCGTCCAGCTTTGAATAACTCTGGGGGAGAGGAAGACGAAAATTCAGAATTAGCTTTTCAAGAAATTAATGGTGAAGATAGGGCCGTCGTTTCTTCTTCAGCCTCTCCTGAAGTTATGGATGTAAATACTCCGCCATCTGAAAAGTGCAATGATACCAAGGAAAAGACTAACCTGCCTAACGAAACAGAAGCTGTTTTACAAACCATTTCACTTCGCGCCTTAGTTACTACCAAAGAAGCTGGTGTGATTATTGGCAAAGCCGGAAAAAACGTTAGCGAGATTCGTGATAGATCTGGTGCAAAAGTTACTATATCCGAGATGGTTCAAGGTGCCTATGAAAGAATTCTTACAGTCACCGGACCTCTGGACACGGTTGCTAAGGTATGTCAACCGAATTTCCCAATGTATAACACTCGATAGCTGCAATTATCATCGTGAATCTCAATCTTGCTGTAAAGATGGTGCTTAGCATATAATATAATAAAGCGTTTTTTTGGATTTGCCCATAAATTTCATACCCGTTTGCTTTCATCTCTGCTCTAGGCTTTCGCTCTTGTGGCACGAAAGGTCCTCGATGAAAATTTGGACACTCCATCCACCCCTACCTCCAAGTCCACTACAATTCGACTACTTGTGCCTCATTCTAGAATGGGTCCAGTGATAGGGAAAGGTGGGACAAAAATCAAAGAAATCCAAGAAAAATCCGGTGCCAGATGTCTAGCTTCTGAAGAAATGCTGCCTAGTTCGACGGAACGCACCATTTCGATTTCTGGTGTACCCGACTCCATTCATATCGCAGTTTTTCATATTGGTGAAGAATTATCGAGACATCTAAACGATCGTGGTGGTCAAATCACTCCATATAGACCTCAGCCACGAATCGTCTATCATCAGCCCTCTGTCACTAGCAATCACCAATTTTATGTCAGTCTTCCTGCCCCGCCACCACCTTACGGTCGCGAATTTATGCCTGGTCCCCTGGGACCAATGAATCAACCTCCACCAGGCTCCCAAGCACAACAAATTTTCATTCCAAATGATATGGTTGGTTGTATTATTGGAAAAGGAGGAAGTAAAATCAACGAGATTAGGCATCTTTCTGGTTCCCATATAAAAATTGCTGAACCACACGGTAACACGAATGAACGTTTGGTTACAATTACCGGAACTGCTGAATCGAATCAAATGGCACTTTATTTGTTGTACAGTCGTCTTGAGGCTGAAAGAAGAAAACCGAGCGTCTAAACCAATCTCGACAATTGTTTTAAATGCGTGAACAGTCTAAATTCGTCATGATTATTATTCTCAACTCGGCGAAAGATAAATTCGTCGACGTAAGACTCTATTTTCTTCTTACAATCTTAGGGGAAACAAAAAAACTGATCTTTGTACTTAAGTTCCACATATTTATCAAAACTGAAACATTTTTTCAAAGTTTTCATCAAGTAGTAAACGTATCGGGAAAGATTGAGATTAAATTTATCTTTAGTTAGTTATGTAATAAAAGAGAGGATGTTAAGAGAAATCTTAAGGTTTGACTTGAAAGTGCTTCGTCAAATCACCTTGCATGTATCCTTTTTGTTCAAAAGGAATAAATAAAGGAAACATGAAAACAGTGATGAAAACATTCTCGTTAGTGTTTAATCTGTTCTCATTAGCAATATTTATAGAATAAAATTTAAAGATGGTTATTAAATGAAACCTTGATATTTACAGGATTAGCCTTTCTTTTACAATCGGAAAGTAAATTGGAATTAAGATAATCTAAAAGGTTAACATATTACTAAAAAAATAATTAAAATCAATATAAAAACTAAAAAAATTGGTTTATAAAAAAAATAAAAACTTTCTTTTTATGACTAGTTGTAATTTTTATTTTTAATCTTTTTTTTACCAGTTTTAACACTCAAAAGTTCTTTTTAAAGAAACAATTAAAACCAGTTTTAATGTAATTACTATTGTTACAAAGAGTTTTAAGACTTTTAATAACATATTGATAATAAAACTATTTTTTTTGTTTTTTTTATATTTGTTCAAATAACTAAAAAAACCAAAGAAACAAAAAAGTAATCTTTTTTTTTCTTATATTTAAAACAATTAACTTTTTTAAAATAATTTCTCTTGGTGTTTTTTAAAGTTTTATTTTATTTTTTAAAGTTTATTTTTCTTTTTATAAAAAATAAAACATTGACTTTATCAAAATTTTTAGTATTTATATTAATTTTATGATAATTATACCAACTATAATATTTAATTCAAATTTGGTTATAAACAATGATTTTTTTTTCTATTTAAATAATAATAATAGTAATGTGTTTATTAAAATTGGCTTTAATTAGTATTTAATTAAACTATTATTATAAATATTTTATTTAAGTAAAATAATATTTAAAGATTTGTTTAATTTAAAAGTTTTGAATAAATTTGCTAATTTTTTATCTATCAAATTCTTTTTATAAATAACAAAAACATTAAAATTTTCTAAATATAAATATATTAACTATATTATTTTTTGTCTGTATTTAGCTTTATCTTATACTATTTAATTATAATTAATAAAATTTAATATTGTTTTTTTACTTTTTTAATAAGCTATAATTTATAACAAAATTAATTTTTTAAAATATGTTTTTTTTTTAGACTATTATAATATTAAATTACCTATTATAATAATTAAATAATTAATGTTTTGTTTATGTTACTTTTGGTGTTATAAAAGTGTTTTTTGTATATTTAATATTAATAATTATAATTGGTTTTTTATAAGTTTCTTAATTTTAATTATATATAATTATAATTATTGTATTAAAAATTTTTATTATTATTTTATTATGCATTTAACAAATAAAGTCCAACTGCTATTTAATACATAAAACCAAACTAAGTAGATCAAACTAAATGTAGTTTACACACTTACTATATATGGCCAGCCACTTGGGCCAACTAAGATTACACTACATGTTTATGTGAACACATATGTCACTACCTAAACCAAAAAAAAATGACACATCCTGTGTCTACCAAAGCTAACTGTAAAAGATTCTATAATACTAAGCATATGAACCACCCTATTAGATAATATAGACACCAAACACAAAGACAGGCCCAAAATTAAACTATCATCTTTGACTAAACTAGTTTTCTCTATATCTACTCTATGTTTGGATCTAATAAGTTATATCTTAGTACAATGTAGCTCTACCATAAACTTGATATAATCAATAAGAACTAAAACAGTTCTTTCTTTCTCTTCAAAGCACAAAACAGCTTCAACATATCAATTCCTTAAAACAAAGTCTTTACAAATAGTAGTGTATAGATCTACATTTAAAGAACATAATAAAAGTGAATGCAAAATGAAAGATAAAAACAAACAAGAAGGACCTGTCAATGAAACCCATCTTTTAATAATTTTAACCAAAATGTTCTCACACAGACCAATGTCACCAGAATACATAAAAGCATAATCAGACACTTTTATCTTATTACACAGCAAGCACAGCATTCCAGAATAGCCTTTATTATATAACCTTTTCCTAACTACAACTGGCAACTGTCTATGCTTTTTTATTAAAGTTATTAATTTTTATTGTTTTAAATATCAATTTAAAATTTATTTACTGTTATTAAAATATTTTTTAAAACTATTTTTGCAATTTTTTAAAGTGTTTTTTTAATCTAAAAACAAAAAATATTAATAATTTTAAACATATTTTTTAAATAAATAATAAAGTTTTTTATTAATTAGTAATAATATAAATAATCTTAATTAAAAATTATTTTTTTAATAAATTTAGCTAATAAATAATAATTTTATTCAAAAATTAAATACAAATAAGTTTTGCAATAAATTTATAACAAAAATTTAATTTTTATTGTTATATTTTTATTAATTAAAAATTTATTTAATATTAAATATTCTTTTATTATTTAAATAATATTAAAATAATATTTGTTGTTAATATATTATAATATTTATTATTATTATAAAATAATATTTGCTGTTAATATTATTTGGTAATTACTGTTATATAAATTATTATCTATTTAAGATTATTATTATGTTATTTTATAATTGAATAATTTTTTATATTATTTATAATTTTTGCTTGAATAAAAAGTTTTACAAAAAAAATATTAAAATAAGAAAATTTAATATTTTTTTAATTACTATAATCAAAAATAATTAGTCTAATATATAAAAAAAATTTGAAAATATTATGCTAATTATATTTAATATTAAAAATAAAAAATAAAAAATTTTTTAAAAATAATATAAGATTAATTTATGTAATTTGGGATTTAATATAAATTTTATTGAATAAAAATAATAATTTAAGAATTAAATTCAGTTACTTTAATTAAGTTTTAAATATTAATTTAAAAAAAATTATTTTTCTTTTTTTTAAAATTAATTGCTCTTTTTTTTAAGTTAAAATTATATATATATATTTCTAGTTTTATAAAATAACTTTTAAAAACTTGTTATTTTTTTTGTTATTTTATATTATTTTATTGTTAATTATAATCTATTATTTATTTTATTTTATTTTATTATATATTATTATTATTAGTTATTTTACAATTAAATTTATAATAAAACTTTCTTTCTCTTGTTGATCCTCCAATCACAACAAGAGCAAGATATTGCCAAAGAGAAAGTTGTTCCTACTTTCTATTTCTTTTATACTTTCAGCTATTTCTTCAGACATACCTTTATTCGTAAACATAGAACTGACAAGTTCTGTTGCTAATAGTTCTAGATCTACTTCTGCTGGATTGGGAAACCAGCCTAATGCCAAAAAGAAGAGAGTAAATAATGTGTACTCTCACAGTGTATTCTACAAAAAGCCTAAGAATTCTAAAGTTGGCATCAATGTAGTTGACTCATCTGCTGGCTCATTGAACCTGGCCAATATTGGTAACATTGATGATAAGTTTTCAAAATCTTGGAATAGCAAAATAGAAAGCAAAGCAAATTGCATAAATGGTCTGTTGGATTTAGAAAACATGAAAAATACTGTTGCTAATTTAGATGCTTTAGTGGTTAATGACATGAAGGATAATACTACACCCAAAAAAATATGCACTTACATATACATATTAAGTTAACTCCCAAAAACTCCTTTATTTGACATTTTAAGTAATAATAAAAATATAGTGGCTCTTCCATCTTCTAAGTTTGCAGACTTCAAAAAGTTGTACTCTGTCAGGTTACATATATTGAAAAAACATGTTTTCGATCTAGTTAAGTCATTTGCATTGAATATTAAGTTATCTGCCTTATCTAACAATACTATTAGTGATAAGTTAATTATTGTAAAAAAAATTTTTTATCAAGTTGACAGTTTTGGAAGAGCATCTGTTTTTTTAAAATTTTCTGACATTATTAGATCTTTTTTTACTTCCAAATTTAGTTTAATCAAAGCCAAAGAAATGGCTATTGGTGAAAAAATTTTGGTGAATGATAATATTAGAAAACCAAACAATTAATTAGATTAAAAAGTAATTGTTAAGAAGATTCCAATTAATCTTCCTAAATCAGCTGTAAAATTAGTCTTTTCAAAATTTGATAAAGTTGTTTTAATCAAATTACAATTGATTGGTCTGTGGCAAAAGGCTTTGGTAGAATATAAATCATCTGAGATAGCTGATTTGGTTATAGTTAAATGGTCTGTTTTTATAGAATTCTGTTTGTGTGGCAAAAACCATTGATAATAAACAAATATGGATATCCAGAAATTAGCATTAAGCTTTGTTGTATACACTTCTAATTGACACTATTGCTCATGATTTAGCTGATTTGTTGGTCTTTTATGATAGAAAAACTTGCATCATTGGCCATAATCCAAATTCATATATGCATGATAAGTGTGTTATAGTGTGTTTTGAAAATAAGGCATCCAAATTGGCTGCTATTGGCTCTACTCCAGTGTTTAAGGGTGTGAATTTGCACTGGACTGGTCTCTCTTTGGTCTGTTGTGCTCGATGTAAACAATTTGGTCATATATCTGTTAATTGTGCAGTAGATGAGAATCCTGGTGGTCATAGTAAGTGGATGGTAATTTTTCAGAATTGTGTCCACTTAGCCAACATTTATAAAAAAAAGCAGGTGCCTATTGCTTATTCAGTTTCTTTTGGTGACAAGACTTGGGCCCAAATTGCTGGTGGTTTTTCATCCTATGTAATTTTATCAGATTTTTTTGGTCCTGGTTTGTCTTTGGGTGTGAAACTCATTCCAATGGTTTTCAATCCTCTTAGTGATTCCTGTTTGGTTGATTATTTGGCTTTTTTGGACCACTTTTTGAAGCTTTTGGTGAATCAAGTTCCTGTTATTATGAAAAAACTGAGCTTTGTAGAATTGGTGCTCCTAACATCCAAGTTTTATGTATTATCTCTGGTTACTCCAGCATTTTTGGCTTCTGATTTGGATTCAGATATGGCTCTGAATAATATATTAATGTTTTTCATCTTTTTTCTTTCAGTTATTGCAAATATAATTGTTGACTTTAGCTCAAGTAGTTCTAAGGTTTTGACCACCAAGATGAGTGGATTGGAATTTAAGTTGGTGGCTTTAGAAGTATCAGTTGAATTAGTTTTGGAGAGGTTGAATTATTTGTGCTCTAGTTTGAATTTATTAGCTTTTTTTACTTCTTAATAAGTAATCTGGTTTGGAAATTTGCTACATGTAATGTTTGGAGTGTTAATGTTTTTGCCAAGCAAAATGATGTTGTTTGTTGGCATATGAAAGCAAGAAACATGGTTTTGATTGTTACAGAAACAAAATTGAGATCTAATATTAGGCCATAAATCAAGAATAAGTTTAATAGTGTTTGGGTTTTTACTTCTGGTTTGAATGCAGGTTTTTTTGGTACTGGAGTTGTTATAATCATAAATAATTCTTTGGCTTATCATGTGTCTACAGTGGAAAAAGTTTCTGGTTGGTTGATTTTTGTATGTCTTCTGTTGTTACTCATACAAAGAAAACAGATATAGAAAAATAGTAAACCAATAAGAAAGTAGTAGTTAACACATGAGCACATTGCTCAGCAATATAGAGCAATGTCAGAAATTACAGCACATTGCTCAGCAATGTGGAGCAATGTTAAAAAATATAGCATATTGCTCAGCAATATGAGTATTGCTTGAGAAATTATAGCATATTACCCGAGAATGTGAGCAATCTTATAAAACCCAAATTATGTATATATAGTGATAGCATTAGAAGTAAAAAAAACAGACCTTCCAGTTTAGATTTCATCTAAGCAACCTTCTAATTCACAAAATATTAATAAATAATTATTTACTATCTCAATCCACTCTCTACTATCAACACTCTATGTTAATAGTAATTGATACTTAACTACACTGGAACAATAGCTCTTGATTATGGCTATTGACGGGATACTAACTTGAAATTGCTTTTGTTTATTTTTTATTTTCTTTTATTTTCTTTTATTTCTTTTGTTATTTCTTTGGTTTTATTAAATTGATTAAGGATTAAGCACTGAATTACAGACATCATAGAGACTGGTAAAAGACCCGTGAAACAAGGGTAGAACACTCATAGATTTGAGAATAGCTTACCAAGAAAATTACCGGCCACCATGCTAAGAAAAAAATTTGATGAAACTGCAGTTTTGGAAAGCTATGGATAAAACCATCAATTAAATCTCTGTCTATTATACAAAAAACCCCATAAAAAAACCTTCAGATAAACTACATCTTTAGATATCAATACTGAAATACCAACCAAGCACCAAGTTACAGATTTGTTATTTGATTTGAGACCCCAAATAATCATCTGTAACATTTGGTGCTTTCTGTGAAATATAATCCTGCAGAGAACCAGCACCAACAGCAATCATCCAAAAGTGGCAGAATCAGAAACCATAAGAGCAAACCATTTAAGATTCGCCAAATTCTTGTTCTAACAATACAGCCAACAATTAAAACTAAACAATAACCACTTCCCAGCAGAATCTGTCTTTAACTTCTATATCAACAATAAAATCACAGACTGCTTAGGAGAAACAGTTAACATTGAATCCACAAGGAAAAATTTTTATACAGAATTATTTCAACATACCAGCTTACCAAGAAACTACAGTTTCACACCAATCATTAGGGAAATTAATCAAACCATTGAAAGGTACACACAACAATAATTCCCAATTACTTATGTAGACAAAAGAAAGGGAAGACTACAAACACCAGTAGTGATACCAAAACAAATACAACTACCTACTTGGAAAAAAACCAGAGTTGAATCACTAACAAATCTATCATATCATTACATCTTAGAAAGCACCATCAACATCTCATCAACAGGTGCGTCCACATTACATGCAATATCAACATTTGGACAACTACCATTTCAAAGTAAACAAAAGAAAGCAGAATTACTAGGAACCTATGGCGATTATTTTGAAGGATTTAAATTGTAATTGCCAATGCCATTAGAATTCCAATCACTACCACCTCAACCAGATTTTGGAAATGCAAGTCCCTGGGAGATAACAGAATCAGAAGAGAAAAAAAAAAAAGAATCTGAAGATCAAGAATTTACTTACCAGAATTTGATCACTAAAAACCTGGAAGTTGAAACTCTGAATTTTCAAATACAGCACAATCAGGACGATTGAAACCCCGAAACAATTAATCAGCAAAACTTATTTCTAGTAATCATTATTAATCAACCACCAATTGAACTGATTATTGAACTGATTTAACAGCAGCCACTTCAACCACTCCAACAACCACAACAGCCACTTCAACTGCTGCAACAACAACTCCACCAACCACCACAACAACAAATCATAGCACCAATAGCATATGCTCTTATCATCAAACTTAAAAAATTCACTGGCAAAGAGAATGACGCCAAGTGTGGCTAAACAATGTAGAAAAAGCCATTGCAGCCAACAGTTGGAATGATGCCAGAGCCATGTAGGCCATTCTCTACTTTCTTCAGGATACCACCAATTTATGGTATCAAAGCTTGGCTAACAAATCTCAGGATTTTAATACATTCAAGCTTGCATTTCTACAATATTTCAGCAATAATAATAGTATTAATCGGCTAGCAAACACTTTCACCACTATCAAACAAGGGGAAAATGAAGCAGTCACTACTTATCTAGAACACTTCTATAAGAATCTATGCCAAATTCAAGCAATCCAGGCTGACTATTTTACAGTGCCACAAATTCTAAACCAATTTATTAGAGGTCTGCGCAGTAACATCCTCCAATGTGTATGCCCAATGCATCCAGCAGACCTTCAAGCTGCAGTTACTAATGCCAGAGATTTTGAAGCAGCTGAACTTGAAGCCAACCATGCTTAAGCCATGAATTTAATAATAAACAGATCATCTAAATTGAATTCCAAATTAAAACAATTTAGTGACTCAATTAATCAGAAATTAGAGAGATATTTAGCTAACAATCACATAATTTATCAACTTTCACAATGATGTAATATCCAAGGAAATGCAAATCATTTCCAGAATCAGTCACATCTATCTTCTTTGAACAATTAACAGTAACAGCAAGAGATGCATGTTTGCCACTACTGTAGTAAACAAGAACATTTAAGAATTGACTGTAGGCTAAAAATAGAAAACCAATGATTGGGAAATCAATATCAAAACCCTGATTGCTGGTTTCCAATTCCGAGTTACCAACCCAACTCAGCACCATATCAACTAACTTATCTGTCAATGACACAACAGCCAATATATTAACTATTCATATATCAACCTCCAGTTTATCAACTGCGGTCACCAATAATATATCAACTACTGCAGCCATAAATAATTTATCAAACACTCACAGTTCAAATACTATCATCCAACCCAGCTCAAATGACATCAGAAAACCCCAAAGTCACCCAAAACTGGAGATTGGCAATGGTTGTTCACCAACTGATCCCCAGTTCATCCAACCAGCCATTTGGATCACAACAGTGGAGATTAGGAACTAGGTATACTCAAAACCTAAGTTCTCAAAATTATTTAAGTTTCCTAGTTATCTTAGAAAACACCCAACCCAATAATCCGGAAACCAATCAACAAGCAACACTTACCAGCAACATTCTACCAGCTACCATTACTGAGAACAAATCACTGGACACTATTTTTCCATTTAAACTCAAAGAACTGTCAGCCACGCCATTATTTAGTGGAGCTGCTCTCAAAGAAAAACCTATTACTGTTATGTACACTGATGCCAAAGTTGATGGTTATTCAATCAAACTAACCTTAGACAGTGAATCAGCTGGCAGTATTATCACAAGACAACTTATAGACCAATTAGGTCACTAAGTTGATCGAGCTGCCAGCATATGAATTATCACAGCTAATAGAATGACCAAAACTCTGATTGGCAAGATTGATGACTTCCCTATAGAAATCAATGGTATTATTGTGTCAATCAAAGTATTAGTCATGGAAACCATTCAATATCAAGCACTTGTTGGCAATAACTGGCTGTCCAAAACTAATGCAATGCTTGATTAGAACATATAAGAGCTTCAACTCAGCCAGAATGGTTGACACATATGGGTACCAGCCATATGTGGCTATTTCAAAACACCCAACATGTTAGCATTTTTTATCAAGTTCAAGGAAGAAAAGAAGAAACCTATCTGGGAAGCATACCAAGTTTCGTGGGCTGATGAAGACCACAATGAGTTACCACTGGTATTTTTGTAGGGCAACAATGAAAAAGAAAAAAAAAAAAAAGAATCTACCTGAAATTTTGACCAAGCCTGGGGAACCAATGACAACCAGGAAGAGCTAATAAATTAAGAATGAGAAGAAAAGACAAAAAAAAAAAAAGGAGAAGGAAAAAAAATCAATATCCACCAGTACCACCACTTATAATTCCTACATCATACCACAGCAATCTGTTTATTACTGCCCAAAACTGGTATGCATTGATTGTAACAAGAAATTGTTATTAATGAGTGCTTGCTGTGATGATGATAAGGAATACCAGATGGCAACCAAGTTTTACTGTTGCTTATGCATTATAAAACATTTTGGAAGACCAAAACAAGTGGGAAAATGGGATAATGAGCTGTGCTTGGCTTGTGGGGAAACTCTCCTTGACGAAGGAATGTGGAATAACATTTCTGGGAGGGGAAAAACATGCGACAAATTGTGTCAATACATGATTCTTATAAGCAACTGGGTAAGAAAAGGAACACCTATAGACACCACTTGGAGATGTGTAGTCAAACGATTAGATGGATGTCCACACAACAATGATGAAATCTGGTGAATAGCACTTGCCAAAATTAAAGGGGCATCATCAGAAAAAATAAAAACAATTAAAAATAACCCACCTAAACCCATAAAACTTGACTAAGACCCAAAACCAGTTATAAACCTCCTAGATCCAAAACAATTCTATGAACACTACCAGGAATTAGCACCCACTAGAAAGGAACAAAAGCAATAGTTGGAAGAAATAAACACAAGACTATGTGACCATTGTATAATCCCATGTGACTTTTAATATTGTAATAAATGTGAATTCACTGATCCACATAATCTACATGATCCCCAAAAAGGAAAAACCAATCAGCAACTGCACATCAGAATTAGAATCAATTTTCAATCCTGATTCAAACTCCAACAATGATGATGATGAAAATAATGGTTCCAGTTTTGCTCAAAATAGCAATAATTTTAACTCAGATTCAAACTCCAATTCAAACTCCGAAACATATATTGCACTTCCTGATCTTACCAAGGAACAGGAACTTAAATAGTTTAATGATAATAGTGAAAGTATCATGCCAAAACACACACATGATACTGATGCAGAATTTGATCTGAGATATCTGGGGAAAAATTCTATCATATTGAAACCACATTTACGCACTTGTATCAATCTGAAAATAGCATTGGAAATTCCAGCAACAACAATGGTTTAACTAGCATCCAGGAGTAGTTTAGTAAAAAAAAGGATCAACATTAGAGGAGAAATAATTGATGCAGGATATGTAAAAAATATTATTGCTATGCTACAAAATGACTTAAAAAAAGCATATATCATAGATCCAAATGAAAAAATAGCACAGGCAATATTCCTACTTCTGGTAAAAATAGCTCAATTAGTGTCAGTAAGAAACAAAGAAAAACTAGGAATAACAGCTAGAAAGATATAAGAATTCGGATTAACAGAAAGAATAGATATACCAGTTAATATGGCAGAGGAAAAGAGTATTGACAAAGGAGAAATTATCTCAATCTGTCAATCAATTTCCATCCCACCATATGACCAGTATATGTTAGCCATAAAAAGAAAAGTAAAGAATCGAGCTCAGTTGTTTGAAGCAGAAGCCACCATTTGTAAATTAGGAGAGATTGAACTCACTAATCTCTACATATTAGCCAAAAGCCCCAAAAACATCAAAATTTTCATCTACAACACAATGGGAAATGTTATTGAAATACCAAAAGGAACCATCATTGGATATTTAATCACTAAAGTTGAAGATCAACCACCAGACCATATTCCAGATTTTTCACAGCTTTGCAGATATGTGGACATCACATCACAAACCATCTATGGGCAAAGTGAATGTTATCTGCTCCAACCAAAACAATTGGAACAGATAAACATGGAGAATCTAGACCCACTCCAACAAATGCAACTAAGGATGTTACTTAACAATTTCAATAACATTTTTGCTAGCAAAAATAAATTTGGCCACACCAACATCATCCAGCATCAGATCAAGACTGAAGATGTAATGTTAATTAAACAAAGAGCATACAGAGTACCACCAGCTAGCCATGAAATCATTTGGCAAGAAATCAATTAGATGCTTAAAAATGGGCTAATTCAGCCATCAATGAGTCTATGTTTGTCACCAGTGGTATTAATCCAGAAGAAAAATAGGAAAATCCACTTTTGTGTGAATTACTGGAAACTGAATGGAGTAACTAAAGGGGATAGCTATCCAACTCCAAAAATCCAAGAACTATTCAATGCTTTTGGAAGAAATAAATGGTTCTCAACACTAGACTTAGATAATAGTTATTGGCAAGTAGCCATGAACTCAGCCGACAAAAAAAAAACAGTATTTACCACAAGAGAAAAAAATTTTGAGTTTGAAGTCATGCTATTTGGCTTGATGAATGCTTCAGCAACATTCCAACAGCTCATGAAAATTGTCTATACTGGATTACTGTGGAAATCAGTAGTTGTCTACTTAAATAACACAAATGTGTTCTCAAAAACATTTGATGATCATCTGCATCATCTCCAACAAGTGTTCAAAAGATTAAGAAGAGCCAGATTAAAACTAAATGCAACCAAATGTTTCTTTGGAAAAACTGAACTCAAGTTTTTGGAACATGTTGTGAGCAAAAATAGAATTAAAATGGATTCAGACAAGATCAAAATTGTCAAGAACTTTCCAGTACCAAATAATCTCACAGAATTGAGAGCCTTCTTGGGATTTGCTGGATACTACTACTACTTTATTAAAGACTTTTCCAAAATAGCTCAACTACTACACCAACTCCAAACAAAGAACACCAAATACAAATGGACTGAAACTCAACAAAAAGCTTTTGATATATTAAGAAGAAAGCTTATTCAAGCCTCAGTACTGATCTATCCAGATTATAGCAAGCCATTTATAATCACCACAGATGCATCTGGTCAAGCATTGGGAGCAGTACTATTGCAAAAAAGACTGAATGGAAAAGAACATCCAGTAGCTTATGCCAATAGAAGCTTAAATCCAGCAGAAAAAAACTATAGAACTCCAGCACTGAAACACTTAGCTATCTATTGGACTGTCATCAAGTAGAAAGAATACTTAAGTCAGAAATTTGAGGTGTACACTGATTACAAGAGATTGACTTCAATTCAGAAGCAAGAATTTGGAGATAACCACCATACCAGATGGAAAATAGAACTTTCACCATTCAATTATACAGTACATTATAAAAAAGGAAAAGACAATAGAAATGCTGACAGATTGTTGCAAATGAAACAAATTTAAAAACATTTCAACCCAAAAATATAACAAAAGATAAATATACAAAAATATCAACAACTCCAACATTATATAAATATCCAATTATTCAAGAAGAAATTATCTCAAAAGAAACAAAACAACATCAAACAACAATCAAAATATTTTATCAATCACCAAAATATACTTTACCAAAAAAACAAAAAGAATCCAGATCAACCAACCAGAGTAATCAAGGAATCAGAAAAAGAGACAATATTGTTCAATATGCATTCAGATCCAACAGCAAGACATTTTTATAAAGAAGCAACCATGAAAAGAACTAGGAAAAAATACTATTGGCCATCAATATATCCAGACATCATCCAGTATATTCAAAATTGTGATGCTTGTCAGAGAAGAGGAGGAACAAGACCCAGTAAACCATTGAGACCAATCAAAGTGAAACAACTATTCGATCACATTGGAATTAACTTAGTCAGACTGTTAACAATCACCAGCAGAGGCAACAGATATATTGCAGTAGCCATGGACTATCTCACTAAATGGCCAGAAGCAAAAGCCATTCAAAGAGCAGATACAAAATCTGTTGCCAAATTCATTCATTAAGATTTGATCTGTCAACATGAATGTCCAAAAGAATTATTATTGAATCAAGGAACTCACTTTGTGAATAAAACATTAGCAGAATTAAGCCAAAGATTTGGAATAAAAAAACCACTATCATCATCATACCATCCACAAACAAATGAGTTAGTTGAAAGATTCAACAGAACACTGTGTAAAGCAATAGCAAAAATTAGCCAAGAAAACCAGAATGAATGAGATTTGTTTATACCATCAGTATTATTTGCTTATCAAACAATGAAACAAGATACCACACAACCAACACTATTTGAATTGGTATATAGTAGAACAGCAACATTACTAATTGAGATAGAGATCAATACATATCTAACTGAACCAATAACAGAAGATAATTTCCAAGAAACATTGTTGAGAAAAATATATGACTTAATGAAAACACTAGAAAACAGATGACAAAAAGCAGCTGATAACATTCAAAAAGCACAAAAAAAGCAAAAAAAATAACACGATAATTAATTACTAGATAAACCAATTGAATTCAAGATTGGAGACAAAGTATTATTACATTGTACCAAAGTGGAAAAACAATGGAGTGGAAAATTTGACCCCAAATGGGATAGACCATTTCACATAAAAGAAATTCTAGGAAATAAAGCTTATAAATTAAGATGGAACAACAAAATTTTAGCCAAAGCAGCACATGGTGATTGACTGAAACCATATTACCAGATAGTATTATCATCTACCAATAACATTTCACAATTGGGAATACAAAGAATACTAGCTTAACCAGATAAAATTTTACAAGATCTGGAACCAATCATAGTTATTGAACCAAACACGTCAAATTGAACAACCAAAAAGTATATAAAGACACAGTACATGCAACAAAAGCAACCAAGAAAAAAAAATGGAAATACCAGATTATATTGACACTATAGTTCAACAATTGTTCCAGGCCTTAAGTCAACAACAGTTAGACATAGAAATTGTTATTAACAACCAAATAATTTGCTATTAAAACACCCAAAGAAAGACAAAGAAGACACTATATCAGCAGCCACCAAAGAATAATAAAAACTAGACAGATAACTTAATAGAAAAAGTAAAGAACACTTTTGGGAAAATACCTATTATGGCACCAACAAAAGAGCTTACAAAAAAAAATTGGAAGCAATGAACAGAACAACTTTTAATATCATATTGCTACTATTAGTTAGGTCAAAAGTTGAATATTCAAAAGTTGTATATTGACAAATCCAAGAGAATATTCAACCAAAACATAATACAACAAATTGAAGAATTTATTGAAAAGAAAACAAATTCAACACTACATGTTAAAACAATGTACCGATTACACAACATATTTCAAAACTATTCAGAAATACTGTTACACTTTGACATAGAAACCATAACCATTAACCAATAAAGAAAAATAAACAATACACAAGTAGAAAACATGAGAAACAGAGTCAAATAAACAATACTTGAAAAAAAAGTATTGGAATTAATTCAAAATAAAGATTTTGATGGAACTCAATATTAAAAAAGAGAAAATAATGTTACTCATACAAAGAAAACAGATATAGAAAAATAGTAGACCAATAAGAGAGTAGTAGTTAACATGTGAGCACATTGCTCAGCAATATGGAGCAATATCAGAAATCATGGCACATTGTTCAGCAATGTGGAGCAATATCAGAAAATATAGCATATTGTTTAGCAATGTGAGCATTGCTTGAAAAATTATAGCACATCACTCAAGAATGTGAGTGATCTCATAGAACCCAAATTATGTATATATAATAATAACATTAGAAATAGAAAAAACAGATCTTTCAGTTTAGATTTCATCTAAGCGACCTTCTAATTTATAAAATATCAATAAATAATTATTCACTATCTCAATTCATTCTTCATTATCAACACTTCATGTTGATAGTAATTGATACTTAACCATACTAGAACAATAGCTCTTGATCATGGCTATTGATGGAATACTAACTTGCAATTGCTTTTGTTTATTCTTTATTTTCTTTTATTTTCTTTTATTTCTTTTGTTATTTCTTTGGTTTTACTAAATTGATTAAGAATTAAGCGCTGAGTTACAGATGTCATAGAGACTGGTAAAAGACCCGTGAAACAAGGATAAAACACTCATAGATTTGAGGATAGCTTACCAGGAGGATTACCAGCCACCATGCTGAGAAAAAAATTTGACAAAACTGTGGTTTTAGGAAGCTACAGATAAAACCATCAATTAAATTTCTGTCCATTATACAAAAAACTTCACAATAAAACCTTCAGATAAACCACATCTTTAGATATTAATACTGGAATACCAACCAAGTACCAAGTTATGGATTTGTTATTTGATTTGAGACCCCAAATAATTATTTGTAACACTGTTTAAGAATAAGTTTTTGGTTTTAGTTTTGGATCTTTATGTTTGTGTACCTATTGGTACTTGTTTTGGCCAAGCTGCTAATATCAACTCTATGATATTTAAGGCAGTCAATTCTAACTTTTTTGTGGTTTTAGGTGGTGACTTTAATGAAAATGAATCCAAAAAAAGTGCTAGTTTTAAGTTTTGCTTAGATTTGGGTCTGGTTAATACTTTCAATAGACATGTATTGGCCAAAGCTCCTACTTGGAACAATTTTAAAGGCATTGAAAGAGTTATAGATTTTATCTTTGTAAATAAGAATCTAATATCTGCAGTTGTATCACATAAAGTTGATAATGTGTCTAGGTTTTTTAATACAGATCATAAGTTAGTTTCAGTTTTAATTGGTTTGGATGAATTTCTGAATGCTCATTTTATTAGTGCTCATAAGCAGGCCAACTAAAACCAATAGAAGTTCAAGTTGGAGAATGCTGATGAAGTTTAATAGTTGCATTTTAGGGAATGTTTTTCCACTGTGTTGTTGACCAGATTGAACATGTTTGAAGTTGCAAAAGACAATAGTAACTTAGATATAATGTGAAATTTGTTGAAAGAAGTCATGATACAAGCTATTATTGAAGTGTTTTCTAAGAGCTGGTATAGTAAATATAATTGTTTAAAAAACAAACAATCATCAAAATTTTATAAGTTGGAGCTGCTTATTGCCAAGATTGTAAAATGTTGAAATTCTGGAGATTTTCTGAATTTTGACTGCCTTGTTAAGATTTGGACATCTATTGATATTGTTGAGACATTTAAAATTATTAGCATGGTTTTAGATAGTATTGGTTCAAGAGATTTGGTTAGACATTTGTCAGTAGTGAGAAAAAAATATCAGAAATTTAAGTATTATAAATTAAAATTGGCTGAAGATATTAATATTAGAAAGACTATTAACCAGTATATAAAAAATTTCTGTTTTGACAAAGAATAAATGATAAAAAACATTTTGAAATGCTCATTTCACAAGGTTGTTTTGGATTACCTGATGGTAAACAATATAATAGTGATGGAGCCTAAGGTTAATGAGATCATAGAAAGGTGAACAAGAAAGCAGTCAGTACTTTCAAAGATGCCTGATCTGTAGTCTTGTCAATATATGTCTCTGAATTATGTGAATAATGATGCTTTCTCTGGTGTAATGAAAGAAATTAACATAGGAGAATTGTCTTTAACTATTAGTAATTTGCTTAATAATAAAGCTGCTGGTTTGTCTGGAATTCTTAATGAACTTTAGAAGCATTATAGTAGGAAAGTATTGGCTTTTTTTTTGAAGCTGCTAAATGCTTGTTTGGTATTAGATGCAATTTTAACCTTTTGAAAAAGAGCATGAGTGTTGATGTTACCGGAGGTTTTTGGTCTCTTTTCAGTAATGTTGTTGATACTTATTTGCTGTGAATTCACGTTTTCTGGATGTGGTTGAACCTCCAGTAACTGAATTTATCTTCAAATTATTTTCTATAATTTGAACTGCTGGGCTTATAAGTAGAATGGCCAATTTCTTGCCAGTTACTTTATGTAGTTATGTTGTAATAAATGTTAACTCTTTTCCAGGAATTGCTCATCTGAAAGCTCACTAAAATGTATAATTACTTTGCTGTGAAAGTCAACTCTTCTACAGGAATCTCGTCTGTAGGCTACTCTAATAATTGTAATAATAAAAGAAAAAGAAAATAAAAGAAATGTAAAAGAAATAGAATTTTGTCAAGAAAAACGTTTTCTATCCAGGCCTGGAGTCACTAACAGTTTACTGAAATTGGTAGCTAATCAATTTCGAAATGTTAGTTGGGTTTTTGGAGATTTTTCAAGTACAATAATTAAAGAATTTGGTTTTTCGAATTTATTTGATATTTATTTCTTTTTGTGTGTATAGGAACGGTTTTAAGAGATAAATCTAAAGTAAGATACATTTTCTTGAAGAGAGAAGCTCTTCTTTTATACAACTTGTTGTAACACTATTCTATGAACTTGAACTTTGCTATTTTCTACAATTTCGCTAAACTAAAGATACATTTCGGCGAACTACAAGTTATTTTGGTGAACTATCAATTATTTCAGCAAATTTCTACAAATTTTGGCAAACTTCTGAATGTTACATAGTTCGAAGTATTGCATGATTGATCATCGCAATTAGGTTACATCTGTGTTGTGTACAATTTGGGTTATTAATTAAATGATAATTTTGGACATTTTTGCTAATGTAATAAGTGATCATTTGAACAATAATATGTGCTAATTAATGATAAGAATTATAAGATAATTTCATGCTAAATAATATCTCTAATTTCGTCTGGTAACATAATCTCCTCCTCAAGACTGAGCTTCGTCGAAGTCCAAGCACTGTCTGTTATTTCCAGATAATAATCCAAAATTATTGAAGAAATTTGGTCTGAAAATTGTTGAAATTTCAGTTCTGTGAGCTTTCCAATGTATTAAATCTTCAAAGGTTGAAAAATTGGGTTTTGTAGTACGTTTTCACAGGTGTGGAATAGGTCATAAAGTCTAAGAGCAGCTCTAAGCCTGTAGTGACTGTTTGTTGATCCAGCTGTTGTCTTGAATTTATTGTGGAGTTGTTTCTGAATAGCTTTTTTTGTGAGGTTTGCTGTTGTAAGTTCCAGTTTCCGTTCATAAAGTGTTTTTCCAATGTGAAAATATCTATAGATTGGAGGATATTCAGTGTTTTCTTCATTGAGACACAGTTGAAGTTTTTGTTGAATTGTAGCATTTAGTGGAATACTAATTGGAGTGAGCATTAGGTTTTCTCTTAAAGCAAGCTTTAAAAGTTCTGGCAGGTGAATTCCAGTATAACTTCTTGTGTTCTTTTTATATGGGTGATATTTTTGTGAATTTGGGGCTAAATTCGTAACTACTTCTGTTTGGGTATAATTAATGTGGTTTCCAATAACAGTAATGGATAAATCAGGTATTGTTTTTAAAGCTAACATTAGTTTTTGAGATAATTGTTAAATGTTTTGAGGAATAGTCATTATAAGCAATTGAAAAAACTAAAAATTATTTTTGGTGTATGGGTTTTTATGTTATTTTTGTTTTGTTTTTGTGAGATTGTTTCTAAATTATAAGAGAATAACTAGTAAATTAAATTAAGTGTTCAGGTTGGAAGGTTGTTTAATGACAACTATTGGTTCTAAGTTTCGGGGAATATCTTCAGGACTGACCAAAGAGGAATGTGTACCAATTTGTAGAATTAATGGTTCAGGATTGTTTCTGGAATGATAGTGTTTCAAACGATCTCCATGTGCAACTTTTGCTAGGATTTTGTCATCAAGTCTTAGTTTGTATGATCCATTGCCTAGAACTTCATGGATAAAGAATGGTCCATCCCATTTATTTTCAAATTTTCCACTCCATTGTTTTTCAGCTTTTGTTCTGTGTAAAAAAACTTTGTTTCCAATTTTAAATTTATTGGTGACTGAAGACAATTTGTTATCATGCCGTTCTTTTTGTTGAGCTTGGGAGTGTTCAATATGGGTGGCTGCTATTCATTGTTTTTCTTCCAATGTGCTAAGCAGAGTATAGGCTCTTTGCTGAAGCGTTTCTTGGAAATTGTTTTCATCAATTGGTTGTGCTGGATATGTTTCTACTGTGAAACTAATTGGTAACGTTGCCATCCTTCCATAAGTTAAATCAAATGGTGTGTGTTTCATGGTATCTTGTTTTAATGTTCTATATGCTAGTAACACTGATGGAATAAAGAGATCCCATTCTTGCTCAAAATCAGTTGAAACTTTGGCTAATGACTCACACAATGTTTTGTTAAAACATTCCACAAGTCCGTTTGTTTGTGGATGGTAGGGCAAAGACAGAGGTCTTTTGACATTGAATCATTCACAAATTTTTTGTATCAGGTTGTTCACAAAGTGTGTTCCCTGATTGGATAAAAGTTCAATTGGACATTCGTGTCTACAAATGATGTCTTCGTAGATGAAATTTGCTACTGATTTTGCATCTGCTCATTGAATGGCTCTGGCTTCCGGCCATTTAGTAAGATAGTCTACAGCTACTGTAATATAATGCTTTCCTTGAGTGGTGATAGATAGTGGTCCGACTAAATTGATATCAACTCTGTCAAAAGACTGTCCAACTTTGATTGGATTTAAAGGTTCTGTAGAGCGAGTTCCTCCTCTTCTTTGACAACTATCACAAGATTCGACATATTCGTGAATGTCTTTTCTCATTCGAGGCCAAAAGTAGTATTTTAGTGTTCTTTGGGTGGTGCTATCTTTTCCAAAGTATGCTGATGAAAGATCTGAGTGCATATTGTATAAAATGGTCTCTTTTTCCAGTTCTTGTATTAATCTGAGTGGTTTGGTTGGGTTTTTGAAATTTCGATAATAGATAATGTTGTTGTGTAGAAAATATTGTTTGGCTTGTTGTTGTAACTGATGTTTTTTGTCTGGAGACCAATCTGTTGGGATTGTTAATGTCTTTAAATATTGTTTAAGATTGTTGTAGTTTTCGGAGTTCATTGTTTGTTGTTTTGATGCTGTTAATTCAAATGGGTGTTGGTTTTGTTTTCTAATTTTGCCTCATTCTTGAGAGACAATCAACATTGGTGT